>CAJQZM010033042.1:0-10232 GCA_907164665.1 Colias nastes | reverse complement strand
GACACGGCAGATCACACTCTTGCCGTGTGCCCCGCGTGGGCCGAGCCTCGTGCTCGCTTAGTCGCGATAATCGGGCCGGATCTCTCTCTACCCTCCATTGTTCGTGCAATGGTGGATGGCGACAGATCCTGGCGTGCGGTGATCGCATTCTCGGAGAGCGTGATCTCGCAGAAAGAGGAGGCAGAGCGGGTGCGCGAGAGGGATCCTCACGCGGACCCGATCCGGCGCAGACGTCTTATTGGGCGTCGTCGCCGTGTTGCGGCCGCTTTACACGGTCGCAACGTGCCTCCTTGACGAAGGGCGCCGGGCGGTGGAACGGGGAATGTAATCCATCGTCCGGTGCGGTGAGGCGACTTGAGACGTGTTCCGCTCATGCCGCCAACGGGAGGGAAGAGCAGGCAAACCACCTTTCCTGTTCTTGGCTTGCGCCTGGCCTGGAGATGGGCTGCCGCCGAGGGGGTCGCGGAAGAATTCTAACAAATACCCGCGGCCCCATCATTAAAGTGGCTCGACGGAACACAGTGGGGTTTTAGTCGGTAAGAATCCGACATAACCCACGGCTCCTTCCCCGAGGGCCGTGGGTATCTTTGGAAGATTTCCCCACTATAAAAAAAAAAAAAAAAAAAGGCCTCATAAATGTTAATATTAAATCATTTTATTTTATCTATTGCGTATTTTTTATTCAAAATTGAAATTTTTCCATTTCAGCTGGCAGTACAGAATACCGCTGCATAGACATACCGTACTTTCCTCTGTCGCAGTACGTTCCAGACCCTAGTGATTCTACTAATGCAATACCTTGTAAGTATAACTACTCTATCTGATTATGATGCCTTACATTATATTAACATTATCAATTTCTTTTTTACATGATGCTAACAGTTGAAGACGATTTTATTTAACTCGCTTTGTTTATTCATCTTCTTTAACTATCCTTTCATTTAATTGTGAATAAAATACTGCAATATAGAATGTAAAAGTATAAAATAAGACACTTTTTTAGTATAAGTATATTACACTAAATTAGTATGTAGTCTAGTTACAGTATTACAGTTCTAATATTCTAGTTACAGTTTATTTTTAACATTTCACTTTTAATATTGATATGCGGGTGATTTTTCTTTGTCCGTGTTTTATTATAGACATAATTTACTAAGAAATAATTTCAAACATTTCCAGATATAGTAACCCGTTCAGCGGCTCCATTATTATTGGCTGTGTTCACGCAAACGGTCGGCGCGTTGTGCTGCGTGCTCGGCCATTGCGTAAAAGGACGAAGACTGTGCACGTTTATCGCTGGAGTTCTCTTTATTATTTCTGGTACGTATAATAGATAATTATTATTTAAAGATCTTATTTAAACGTGTGTTTTCACAAAAATATAAATTAATTGATTAATTACACGAGAATATGATAATGTCAAGGATATAAGAAATTGTTTTCTCCGTTTCAGGTCTCATCATGCTAACAGGAATAGTCATGTACATATCGGTATTTAAGTCACAACTTGGTCACAAACTACGGTACATGACCTTCTTCGACACCCCTCGGATGTCCTACAGTTACGGATACTCATTCGGACTCTACATAGGTGGATTCGTTGCTGCTGAACTAGCAGGAACCTCCGCTATATTCCTATTCCTCCAATGGTATCAAAAAGACTGGATTACTGAAATAACAGAAAAGGCGAAGGCAGATTGCCGTGCGTGGGATCGTGAATATGCATTCACGGAGTTCAGAGAGCGCGACTCGACCCTATTGGAAAGGCGCATGATGAAAAGAGATACGTATCCACCAACAGGCTCATCTGCGGCTACACCTCGTGAACGCCGGCGTTTTGTCTTCGACGGAGACGAGATGCCACATTGCTCTATACATAAGAACAGGAGAATCAATTTAAGCTCAGCTTCACTGAAAGATTTGTCATCATCCACTCTGTATGGTTTTCCTGCAGCGCCACGTCCGACAGCGTGCGACAATTACTTCGAGGAGTTTAAAGAAGTTCCCCAGAGTGCGAACACGTTAAGTGGCTTACGGAGTGCTTCGATTTTTCAGTCTCAAGCGTCCGTGGCTAGTGGGAGGTTTCTAGACTCGACTGCAGTTGAACCCCCTCCATCAAGAGAGGAGGAATTGGTTACGTTCGGTGCTGGAGCCAGGGCACTGGCTAATGATGACAAGCCCCCACGACATGACCGAGGTGTCGGAACTGATCCGTATCGTAGAACAACACCCGTTTGACTTCTAAGAAAGGGCGTCTTCCCTTAAAAGCATATCGATAAGTGATACCAGTGACGTTAATATTCCAATTCTAATGAATTTTGATAATAGCAGAAATGATGACCGTGAAGTGACTCTCGAATTTATAAACGTTATACGTGAATTGCGTTGTAAAAGTTTTAAATGTTACTTTTCCTTACATAAACACTGCCATTTGTGTATTTAGCGTTTTTATTAAAGTATGTATTGTACATAAATGTACTTGAGGTTGTTTAAGTATAATAAATATATAATAATAAAAATTTTAATCAATTAATTGCTTGGTATTTACCCGAACAATATTATAGTTGCTAATGGAAATAACACACGTAGGTACTACAAATACCACACAAATACTTGAAAAATATACATAACATAAAAGTCTCAAATAACTTAATAATAATAATATATTTTAGAATTATTCTACAAAGATTTTTTGGAATGTATTACCGTTTTCATGATATTATGAAACCTCTTTCATATTATATGAAACTTTTTAGAAGAAAAATAATAAATGTTCCAAATTTGATTTTGACGTCAGGCAATTTGTTTCAACAACATAAATTAAAGGCATTTTGACGTACACAACTAAACACAATATAGCTTATTGCATTTATGATTGTGTAAAATGGGAATGTAAGTATTATAATTTAATTCAATAAATAAGGTATATAAAATTGAACTCACAAGTAATATATATATTTCTTTTTTATTTCAGAGTGACATCAATATTGTAAGTAATATTGGAAGAGAGCGTTGATGAGCCTCCAGTTGATTTTTCAATAATTAAATAATTGAATTTGTTTAAAAATAATTATTATTTTGTTTTTCATTCTAGTGGTCCCAGGGATCCCAAAACACCAGTGAAGGGATTCTTTCCGAGGCTAAAGAATATTTTAAAAGAGCATCATAGAGGAGTCATTGGAGTATTGATACCGATATTACTTTTATCATGGCAGCCTGAAAAAAATAAGGTGTTTTTTTTTATTTCAGTTCATTATAATATAATTAAAATAGATTTCTGTGTTAAGCGAGCTATGATAATTGTGTTGCTAAATTCCATTATATTTATATATTAGATATGTAACGTGTCATGTCTAGAAATAAATGAAAAAATTGTACAGTCTCAAAAAACAATTTTGTAGTTTATTTACTTTTAAGATACAACTCAATTATTATATCCATACTTATATACTGTATGTAACTTTTGTGTCCTAGCCTATCAAAGTACCAAATACATAATAAACAGTAAGACAAAATTACGGTAAAATAAAAATTAATGAACACATTTTTATGCGATTATCGTACAACGAAACTTCTATTATTTTTTAAATTGTATCTGTTACTAGCTGTGCCCTGCGGTTTTACCCGCATTGCTCCGCTCCTGTTGGTTTTAGCGTGATGATATATAGCCTATAGCCTTCCTCGATACATGGGCTATCTAACACTGAAAGAATTTTTCAAATCGGACCAGTAGTTCCTGAGATTAGCGCGTTCAAACAAACAAACAAACTCTTCAGCTTTATAATATTAGTATAGATTTTGAATTTTTTTTAATTATGTGTTATCGTTTGTTCATTGATTAACTGTTGATTACCACCATTTTCAGCACGACATAACAGTGAAATGTTTGTGGATCATGATGTTTTGGTTCTTCTTGTGGCAGCCGGTGAACGTGCCTGTCGTGGGTTTGGTGCCAGTGTTCCTCTTACCAATGGCTGGTGTGATGGCCACCGCTGATGTGTGCTCGGCTTATTTTAACGTAAGTGTTTGGAGCGAATTTTCCATTGAATATTGTTGGATGATGTGTATGGAAAAAAAAATGTAGAGATTATAATATATTATTCGTTGGTAAACTGCATTGTTAATTGTTTAATTATATGATGAAATTAAGTTAAAACATAATTTCGTTACTACAACTCAATAATTCATCTTAACCATTGATTTGTTTTAATTTGTTCGGTCTCTTGGTGGAATATGTTTAATTGTTTATACAATGAGTACATAATTTCATGCTTTTCATTTTATTTACCTTAACTTATAATATTATATAAGTGCAAAAACTCTCTCTGTCTGTCTGTGCGAGCTTTCCTTTACTACGCGGGTGAAGCTGCGGGCGGAAAACAAGTAATGCTAAAAAATAATAGATTTAATTATATTTTTTCTTATTTCAGGAAAACATAGCATTGTTTATTTTATCAGGGATGGTGTTACTATTACTGAACATGTCTAACGTGGATCGAAGGATAATACTATGGCTGCTATGTTCGGGTGATAATTGTCAGTTTTCTGGAAAAAGGTAATTTTCACACAATAATGCAATTTTATTCAGAATACATTACTAAAATAAATTAACTTTTACTAAAAAATTTGTTTGGTTTCGTCCCTCAATGGTTTTAGTACAAGAACCAATAAATAGGTGGCGCTGCAGCACATTTACGCTACCTATTATTCCATTTAACAAAGATAAAATTATTGTCAATGATTGTACACCTATTATTTATTATTAATCCCACATTTCAGGCTGGTGTTCAAATCTAGTGTCGCCGCTTTTTTCCTATCAATGTTTTCTAGTCGCCTCATAGTGACCTCAAGTATAGTTCAGTATTTAGCACCAGCTTACATGAGTTTACAGGTAAAGTGAAATTTAATCTAGTTTATTGCTTGAAACATTTTTTTATGTCTCTATATTTTATTTACCTAAAGCTCTTGTTTTTTGTTAAAAGCTTTAAAGTTGTAATGTTTTAGTCGTCCACGGCAAGATATAGAGATACGGAGCCGAATTATGACACAATGAGACATGTTGTTTTAAACTCTGTTCAAACTGCCTCTGCTATAGGTAATAATTATTTTTATTTTGGCCCTAGAAACTTGGCTGTCATATGGTATAATTAATCCCTTGATATAATAATATATTTCATTAGTAATTCTTATAGAATTTTTTATAAGTGTGGTAGATTCATTTGTATGAATGTCCTAAAATTGTAAAAGTACCATATATTTCATAACCACAATTTTTTACCATATAACCATGTCTTTATTTTAATAGTAATTTTATCCTGTGACATATTTTGTTAAATATAAATATTATAATACAGGAAGCACGGCCATTATGCATTCGGCATATGCAACAATAGCTATGAGAGCGATTTTTGCTGCGTAAGTAATTTATTTTTATTTAATAACTTTGGACATAAGATAAATCTAAAAATAAGTACCCAAAAGAATTTAAGTTCTATAATATAAATAAATGATTTATTTCTAAGTATAGTAGGTTTAAAATTTTGAATAAATTTTTCAACTGGCTCGGCTGCTCTGCTCTGGCGTATCTATAATATTCTTACTCTTTTCACTTTGCAGTTTTATACATTTCTATTATTTTTCATGTTGTCTTTATATTACAGACAAGGCGACAAAAATGTAGAATACCCGGATATATTTAATTTTATGCAATGGTCATTCTTTGCGTTTCCCATTGCCTTTTTGATGTTTATTCTAAACATGTGTTACCACATGCTGTTAATTAACTGGTAAGTTACCTTAATAAAATATATCCTAGACTCTAGTTTATTTTTATCATAAATTTTATTTCTAATTGACTGCAATTTAATAATGCAAGAGAGAAGCTTAGAAGAGACAGAAAGCTTTAAATTTTACATAATAATTTTTGTACATGTCCAAAAGATAATCGTATTCGAACTTGACAAGAGATTAGATTCATTATATTTTAATTTTTTCCATTTCAGCGTAGTTGGCAAACCTATGAGTGCAAGCAGCATGACGGAGATGAGAAATTTGTTACTAAAAAGCAAGTCGACTATCCCCAAACGTGTTTCTCGACATGAGAAGGTGGGTTCATATTTTGACTAATTTTTCGCCGGTTGCTTTGCTCGCGTATTTAAATAAAAACCTGCCAATACATGATCCTTTTATACATTTGATTTTTACGAGTACCTGTATTAAAAAGAATGTGATAAACTGAAATGGAAAATTAATCAAATGAATAATTAATTACGCTTTTTTAAATGAACAGGATAATTATTTTCATTATGCTTCGTATGCATTCAATTTAAAACAAATAGGTACGTCATAAACATTTGATATTTGATTAAGAAGATTAATTTAATTGATTACAGTTGACAGTTATAGCATCCATACTTTATTTGGCGGCATTATTCTTCCGTTGGAGCCGCTGGTCTTCCGTCTCTTGGTCGAAGTTTCAGACGGTTCCGAATTACGATAACATACCCATGTAAGTTTACGTACCTTAAGCTTAATTGGTTTTTAACAGCTGCCCTAGGGACTTCTTTAGAAATATTCTTCTTAAGGTGATCTGAATGATTTCTAATAGCAGATGTTGGATTCAGTAATGTCGAATATTTATAAGCTAAGTATAGTTTTCTAAAATTATTTGTATTTTCAGGATAAAAGATGGGACAGTAGCAGCTATTTTTGTGCTAGCGCTACATGTTATACCGAGGACCTGTGGCTGGGCGCGTATAATTGCTGCTGATAGTAAGTTTTAACGACAATATTTTTCTTAAAGTTTAATTAAATACATGAATCAAAAACATGTTAAATTCATCAATTGTTAGAAACTACAAGATAGTTCATATTCCATTACATACCTATGATTTTGTTTCAATTAACTAACACATTGTTTTAATTTACAGAAAAGAGTGAATGTGGCTCACTTAAACCAGATTCTGCTATAATGTGGTGGCGCTTTGTGGACAAGAATACAAATTATGGATATATCCTTTTATTGGGTAACTTTTATTGATTAAAATAATAAAAATATACTTTCTAGAAAAGCTATATAACATCTCTTTTTAGCTTTTATTAAATACTTTTTTTTTCTGAAGTTTGTTGAGCCAATAATATTGTTTCTAGGTTCAGGTATTGCCCTCAATAGAGCAATAGTACACAGCGGTTTAAACGCCAAAGTGATAAGCGACTATGGGACCTTCATAACTGATCAACCCTGGAACACTCAGATGTTATTAATTAGTGCAATTGCCGGTGTTTTGTCCAATATAATGACTGGAGTGGCTGCTTGCGTTTGCTTTTTACCGTTAGTTCTGAATATGGTGAGTAATTTCACATTTATATAAGATTAATTTTCCAGTACTGGTATGTTTAAATGATTTTCATGAAACAGTAGGTTTTAGCTTTATACTAACAAAATACCGATAAATATATGGCTCAGAATTACACAGTAGGTAGTAAAAATATTTTCATAGTAGTAATTAGGCACAGCGTCGTTTACTAAGCGCAATCTTTATAATATATTTGTTTCAATTACTTTAGAATATCTTATAAATTGTAAAATAATTTACTCATGTTAAATTAAATTTTATAGGGTGTAAGAGAAGGAGAAACACCTAGTCGATGGGCTAAGGAAAGCTATTTAGGAGCAATCGGCGTTGGCTATGCATCTTCGTTTGGATTCATGATACCGTTTTTGTATACACCTGCCTATTTTTGCCATTATACCGGAAAAGTGCCAATCAAGAAGATGGTAAGGTTAATTACATATCTTTAATAGATTTCTTATTACAGTGGAATACATTTTTGTATAACTTTTTCTTTTCTCAAATTTCATAACTTAAAATATTAAATACACTTCCCTTACAGATAAAGTACTCCATAGGCACCCTAATCATCTGTGTGATCGTGCTATGGATAGCGCTATGTGTATGGGCACCGGTGATCTGGGATCCCAATGGCACGGGCTTCGAGCCGGTGACCATAGCGGCGGCCGCGGCTCCGGAGGCGCCGCCCGCGGAGGGAGGAGGCGAGGGTGGTGGGGAAGAGGGGGGCGAAGGATTGCGATGAAAGCCTGGGTTTTGTTTTGACTTTTTTCTTTTAAAAGCCAGGGGGAAGGGGGTTAACGGTATTTTTTAAGGCCAGGGGAAGCGGGACTATGATGTCTTATAGCAGTGTTGTTTCAAGTGTGGGGGAGAATCGGCGAAAAGTACTCTGGGTTGAGAAAGTGTTTGCGCTTGACACCTATTCCCATAGCTATTCCATTTTTCCACTGGAATTAAAACTGCACTACGGCATCATGGTATCCCCCGGATTTGAAGATTGTATTATTATATTCATTGTCTCTGATTGACGCTGTATTTATGATATTTATGTCGTACAGATTTAGCGATTTTAATATTAACTTGTTCGAATACTTTCATACTTCTCCAGTGCATATATATTATACATTAGAAAATATGTTTGAGAGGCACAAAAAGAAAATATTGTGTGGACATTGGACATAATGTGAACATAAAGTATCACTATGCGTATCTTTCTCAGAACATTTTAAATGCGACATTCCTAGATTTATTTTCTAATTTTATTTTTTTGGGCGAATTAAATAACTCGTAAGAAAAAAGTTATTATTTCTATCTTTAACTTGAATGAGTATGTACTTATCGTACAGAAGAGCTGTATCGTAAGTTCGATTCCTGTGTATATTATTATTATTATTTACTTTCCTGTCTCAATAAAAATAATTTTAAATTACTTGTTGTTTTTAATTTACCTTTCAGTCATTTAATTTTAATTAATCATAAATATAGTCAATTAGTCTTCGGCAACATAATATCACAGTATTACAAATTGTAATACTGTAATATATTGTAGGCATAAATTATTAGTAAAAAAAATCGAGAATTTTGAATTTAATTTTACAGATGAGTCTCTATTCTTTCGAATTATTTGAAAATTATTTCACTGAAATAGATAATAATTGAGTGTAATGATCATTATTATTAATAATTATCAAGCAACCATAGTTATAATAATCTTCTCTGTTTAATAAATAAATGATTCGCCAAATGTGTTGCTAAGCGAAAAACTCGAGAACGGCTGAACCGATTTTGGTATTCAAAATAATATATCCACAATACACCCATAGAGAAGTTGGCTTGCATATTATCTGAGGCGGTCATGATATGAAATAGCGCCATCTATTTGTTTATACCTAAACCGCGACACTTGCTGCAACAAGTGTTTCAGTTTAGTCAAAGCTCAATGTATGATAGTGCAGTGTAGTCCCAATATAATTGGTCCAACAATATTAAATAATTAATCAAGTTCGCTAATATTTTTGGCACAGCCTATATGGTTATAAATCATAATTTGCCTTTGTTTATTGATCACTCATTATGTACAGTACTCCAAAATTAATAATGCGCATGCAGATCTTCGCTAATTATCGTATTTCCAGAAATACACGAATCACCCCGAATCATTGAATCGTAAGTGCCCTAAACAATGCACTTGCATCTTGCACCTTGTTCGAAAGAAATAGGAGTCAATTCAGAGTCATACACAATCGAAAACAATTCGGGCGATAGGTGACGGTAGCCTGTCAGTCAAAAAATTCAAAAATCCGTCAGTCATCTTTATATATTGGTGGTGACCGCACGTATTATCTCTGTATCACTACATAGTATAAAACAAAGTCGCTTTCTCTGTCCCTATGTCCCTATGTCCCTATGTCCCTTTGTACGCTTAAATCTTTGAAACTACGCAACGGATTTTGATGCGGTTTTTTTTAATAGATAGAGTGATTCAAGAGGAAGGTTTATATGTATAATAACATCCATTAAATAGTGGAAAAGTACTGTTATTTTTGAGGTTTCTAATGTGATGTCGTAAATAATTACATTTTTTCCGCTTACATTGCAAACGCAGGCTGAACCCTACGAGTTTTATCAAAATAATGTACTAAGTATTGTACACATTGAAAAGGTCTACAGAAAAGTCCGCGATGGTATATGTCTATCTCTTATGGATAACCCACAATAACTTTTTTTTGTCATTTACTTTTTACGACAAATAATGGTTAATTTTCGAAGCGATTTTAACCAATACAGCATTAATCCTTAACGAATTAAATACCTTGAATACATTGTTCATTTAATATAGATCTATATGGCCCTTTACACCGTATGATTTAAGTGAATATTTTC
>CAJQZM010033033.1:0-13364 GCA_907164665.1 Colias nastes | reverse complement strand
ACCTGGTACCTAGCCCTTTCCCCCACTCTTAACGTGGTGTCTGCGGGCAGGGGGCTGTCCGCGTCGGAGGCGGAGGGCGAGGCGGAGTCGTGGCGAAGCCCCTCGCTGAAGTACACCGTGAAGTCGCGGTGCGTGCGTATCTGACGTACTATGGCGCCCCATTCGCTGTGGGAGAGATTATTTATTTGAGTAAAAATTATTTTTTTGTACCTTATTCAGTGAGAGATAGATAATATTTAGATAAGTAAATGCCATCCGATGAATCTATATGTCTGACTGTTTGCGATATATTGAAATTCACCAATGATTATTGTTTTCACCAATGTATCTTCGTTCTTGACAGGTTACAGGTGTGCAGTTTTTTTTTTATAATTTTTATTTTTTAAAAAGAGGATTTGTTCATAATCTGAACATAGGTGTGCAGTTGCTATAATATGTTTTGATATATTTTTTAATGATTTTCTAAAATAAACTATCATTATGAGCACATTAAACTCACTTCTCTTGCAAATCCTCAGTAGATAGCTGCATTCTCGATAAAACTTGCGGCAGTTTCGCCAATTGCTTGCGAAGCTTTTTAGCCGATCGCTCCTCTTTCAAACGACGTATATGTCGACGGAAGACAACCTGAGTACCATCATTGCCAAATTGCTGTACGAATTTGGTCCATTCGGGATAATGGCATAATCGTTTACTTGCAGCTGACCACATTTCCCTAAAAATATAAAAAAGAATAAAAAATACCTTTAAAAATATCGAGTAAATAATCTAAAATAATTTAACAATCTTCATTTTTTAATAAAACATATATCTTTGTAACAAAGGAAAACAGGACGCATATAAATTGTTAAAATCAAATTATGATGTTTTTTTACTTAATTTTTATTACTCACTTATGATCCTGCACATGTATCCTGATAAGTTGCGTGAAAGCTTCAGTAACGAAGTCTAGATGTTCTCTCCTTATCCTCAAGGCTTCGGCATAATTTGCAACCTAAAACAATAAAAAAATGTTAAGAGCGTTTTTTGTAAACTATCTGTGCGTTATTAAGGTATAACCTAGCACTTTATATCTCTGTGTAAAGACGACACACACGCATTTTTTAACGACAGACCCATTTTGATCTATTGGATTCTTAAATATACAGTTACATAGGCAATATAGTTTTTTTTCCTTAAATAAAGTTCTAACCACATGAGCTTTATTTTTTTAAATACGACCAGAACAAATTTACCTTAATTCTGGCCTTCGTCTTGTCGATCATCTGTGCAAGCAGGAAGAACGCCTGGTCCACGTTCACGTTATCATGACTGGACGTTTCCACGATCGGTATGGAGCCTTTGAACTCCTTTCTTTGTACTAGACGCTCCGCCTCGCGGACACCTTGCTCACAGGCCTCGTCGTTTTTGGATGTTACGAGAACTACAGGCTTCTTAAGCTTGATTATGTTCTGCAGGATGGCCGCTGTTATTTCGTTCTAGAAGAAAAATTAAAATAAATGACAATGTCTATCATAATTTCCTATTTTTGGTCAATATCCAGAAGGATATTGAATGTTCAACTGATAACAATGTATTGGAATTTATAATTCAAAAGTGGTGCAACGTAATTTTTAATAATTAAATTCCAATCGAAGTTATTACACGACAAAAGTTGACACACTTCCAAATTTTCATACAAAATACCTGTAAATAGTAACACAATTAAATATCACATAGGTATCTCACCTGTTTCTCCCAAGTTCTCCCGGGCACGAGGCTCACGTCGTACACACAGAGGAACCCGTCCACAGACAGTTTTCCATCAGGCATATACTTCTGCTCGTACTCCTTCTCAATGCCGAGCTGATTCTTGCACACGTACATGAGTTTCTCTGCGGACTGCAGTTTGGTAGCCACACACCGTTTCACGTACGCCTCCGTCTTACCCACCGCTGCAAAAAAAGTGTAGTGTTGCAGTTGCAAAATGTATTCGTTCATCACATATAGAGATGGTTCTTTGTATCATAAATACGCACAAAAAAACTACAATAAAATCTTGAAAATATCAAGATTTGATATTTTCAGGATTTTATTGTAGTGCAAACTGTAAGGCATACATTTGTAATGTAAGCCTAATAAAAATTACTTCAAGAAAGTATAACAAAAACTAAAGATAAATCTTATGTTTCTCTGTTTATGTAAACATCCAGAAAATATAATTATATCCCTCAATATGTCATTACCTCAGTTAACAATATCAAATGAAAATAAAGATCAACTTTACCTTTAAAAGGCTGGAAGCACGCATCATCCACAAACTCCGTCTGTTCGAGCACCTCGAACCTGAATTCCTGCTCATCGTTCTCCTTCTGAACCCCGCCCCAGTACAAAAAGTGGTCATTGTTCACCACTCGACCGCTGAAGTCCGACTGAAATGAATAGTCTGATAGTAGCGATGTTATTTGGTGAACGTGTATAATGAAAGCGATTCGTTATTGTACGTAGGTAAATCGAGGCTCGATCATACGTGTCATCAAAATCTGGCTGGGTAGACGAATTAAGTGATAACAGCGCTGTTACTAAAGCTTCTAAAATAATTTATTTTTAGAGTATTCACACATTTTATGTAAATGTGTTAAATTGAAGAGGATCATAAATCTAAACATGTACCTATTATTTTTAGAGAAAGTATTCATAACGCCCTGTCTGTCTGTAACATATCCTCTGGGATATAAAACATTCAGAGTTACAGATATATTTTAAGTATATACTGAATCTTATAAGAGTAAAAGTTGAAAGTTTCTAGTTACTGTCAATATATTATGTTCATTATGCAGAACTTCTGAACATTAATATTTGCGTGCTCTTCCATTCGGATACCGAATACGATAACATTGTGAATTAATATCATATATCAAATTAAATGAACATCTTTTGAAAACATGAATTAAAGCAAAGCCGGATTACGCTTGAATCGATTGATTCGCTTCGTCTACAACCTATTGTTGAACGTATAATAAGTTACATTGTTAGCTTTGTACAGTTCTTAAGTTACGGCTTATTATGTAACATCGAGTTATGTTATAAATCTTGTACAATTTTCTTTATGTGGAAGAAAAATTACGAAAATAATTTTCTTTTCTAATCGGATAATCCGCTTACAGAAATAATTGTTTAAAAGTTGGTCATTCTTTTCAACATTCATGTATTTTAAATGGACATAACGAATCGTATAAATGTTAGATGTAGTTACGTCGAGAATAAGAGCCTTGTATTCCAAGCATGTACTGAGGAAAAATAGCTATCGCTGACCTTTCAAGTTTTCATACAGATATACGGCATTTTAGAGAGGGTCACAAATATACAGACTATTTTACATGAATTGTGAATGTGTACCATGCGTGAATTAGTAATTTATTTCTATTTATATACTGAAAAACAGTGAGTCGCCTTAACGTTATATAGTTTTTATTGTATTATGCATAAAATATAACAAGTTCGCGATGTTTGCTAAAGAACGTAGGTATGTGAGTCGTGAGAGTCATCACAGAGAGAGTCGAATTCTGACCACAATTCCTATCTTAATTCATATTAAATCATATTCAGTTGCGAATTTTATTCCACGATTCTCTACCACCTATATTCTCAAACAGGATGCTCGCACACGGGATGCTGCACGACCTCCCTTCCGTAGCAGAACACTGCGAAAATACCCTACATTTTCAAAAGATAAATCATACTTTTATATTTCGTTTACGTAATTGTTTTGTATATTACGTTATCATTTATTCATATAAAACAATGAACTTTCCTACGCGCCGTTGAATTTTATTTCGGGTTAACTGTATTGCATAATTCGAAGACAATGGTTATTCTCTTCGTTATAGTTGCGAAATATCATCTAAGCTATTGTAACTGTTCTAGTATTATAATTAAGATCATTGTTTACAATTTATACGTCTAATATAGCTTTTCTTTTTTTGTTTATACATATTAATAGAAATATATGCAGCTATATATATAACTAGCGGTCCGCCCCGGCTTCGCCCGTGGTACATATTTACGTTTTCTCTACATAAGAACCATCCTCGTACTTCAAGAAATATAATAAAAAAAGAATTATCGAAATCGGCCCACCCGTTCACGCGTGATGCCGTGAGTCGTGACCAAGGAAAACGGGTTTCATTTTTATAAAATATATAATCGATAGGCAAAAAATGTGAAAATTTTCTTTGAAGTTTCTATACAAGAGACGTCGTAGCAAGGTCTAGTCTTCAATAAATTATTTAACAAGTAGGAACTATACCAGTCAATGCTCTAGTAAGAATACTAACACCATAATTAAGCTCAACAAGTTAAACGTCGTTTAAACATCATTAGCTTGTTAACTGGACTCGCTTGTATACGGTATATTTTTAATGTTGAAATAAGCCCGGAACAACTACGTTATTTATATGAAGGCAATTCCTAAATTGTGTATTATTCTTACAGGAAGAGTTACACAAAAAATTTATTAAATCGTAAAAATGTGTGTTATTTACTGTGCTTTCACTACCTAATAACCTCTATATGGTATAATATCTATGGACGTTTTATTTTTCATTTCATTTCTTGATAGTATGTAGTATGTACTTGTATTTTTAGTAAAAGGTATACAGAATCACTTAAGTGCTAAGTAAAACGAAGAAATATCCCATACCAGCCAGCCCATGATACATGTATGCATAGAAATTTAAACGAATATTTTACTAAATTTAGAACATATGATTAGAATATTGTTACGAAGTAAAAACTACGCTACGGCATTTAAAAATTATAAGAAAGGCTATTTATTAAAAGAAACCTTTTTTGGAGCACTGTAACTACAATTTTAAAAGCGTACACGGCTCGTACCCTCTACGGCGCGGCATGGTAATGGGTATTAGTTACAGGCCCTTGGTCATTTTTCCAGTAGACCAGCCTGACAGCGGTCACGGCACAATGAGTGCAAGGTTACACTTGGTAATATAGCTTTATAATTCGAGTATGAAAATGTGTGAAAATTATATGGATAAAATAGATTCATCGTATTTTTATCGTAGGTTTGGGATTGGAGAAAAACACTTTGCTATGTCGTAATAAAAACGTATATATGACGATATATAGGGCATATTTTTGGCTATATGTACCTATATCAATTCTTATAATGAAAATTGTCAAGTAGTATTCGATGCTATGAAAAGGCTTTGAACTTTGAAGCGTACGTATTCTATTACGATAAATTTTAAACTCAGAATGTAATTAATCAATTGGTAATTTTAAAACCTTCTCTTCGCGTATTTTAAAAAGAACCTACTAATAAGGAGTCATCTATATAGTATTTAAGTACAAGATCAAATATATATGTATATTCATTATCCAATTTCAATTAATCCGTTACACATGATTACACTGGCTTGATCAAAGCCAACGGTACATACAATTAAAATTATTAATTCAATATTCAACAAAGTTTATAGATGCTCGCCAAATTCCAGACGAAATTTTGAGAACTAAATTTTTATGAAATGAAAATACTCTTTGTGTTGAATTTCTTTTTCGTTTTTATGTGAATATATAAAATTTATAGGAATGATTTAAAACACAATTTATTCATTAAGTTTATTTTTAACACGAGATTTCGCATTCTTTACAGTGAGCATGACGGGAGACATCAATGTCTCCCCTTGACCATCAAGTTTAATTACTGAACCAATAAATTAAGTAAAAATTCTAATTCATATAATAGATTTGATATTGTGTGTAGTAAATTGATTTTGGTGATTAGAACATGTAAATATCTCTATAATCACAAGTAACTCTATCAAATACACTGGTGGGAAGCTATTTTATTACAATAACTAGATGTGCTCTGCGGTTTTACCCGCAGTGCGTCGCTCCTGTTGGTCTTAGCGAGATGATATATAGCCTATAGCCTTCCTCGATAAATGGGCTATCTAACACCGAAAGAACTTTTCAAATCGTACCAGTAGTTCCCCTGATTAGTGCGTTCAAACAAACAAACTCTTCAGCTTTATAATATTAAGTATAGATAATAGCAATATTCTTACCTGACTTAACACAGATATATGATCGACATTATAATCATCAGCATCAGTTCGAACAAATCTGTTGCAGAGACACGACTTGCCGATTCCAAGTTGGCCCTTTTCTTTCTCTGTGCCTGTAAATAGTATTTACATTAAATAAATTTAACAATATTTTATGTTTTACTTAACAGTAGCAGCACATTATAAATGAATTATGCTGAATTTTCTCCCAATGAACATATTTTTCCTGCATGTTTTTGATAATGAAATATTGTGATGTATTAAATTTTTAATTCAGTATTATTAATAAAACGCTATAGTACCTACCAGGAATGTGTTTAAATAACATAATTTCATACAATTTACATCTTTATTCACATCAAAATATTGGGATTTGGATTGCACTTGCTAGTGCATCAAATAAACTACATTAAATATAAGGTTAAAAATTGAATAGATAATATGCAATTTAATTATAAATTAAATCTTAAAATTAATAGAAAAACTTTATCCTTTTTTTAAATAATACTTATTGTATTCATAGATATTCAATTCAATATTCAATCAATGTGAGAAAATAATAAATTATTTAGAATTTTTAAATTATTTTATTAGAGCTAAAGCTCTACAAAGAATCAAATCAACACGCAAAATACAAACTCAATTGCCACCTATATGAAATCTACATTCTTTCATCCATGATATTTATCTTCAAAACAAATTTGAGATGAATCAGACAATGATGAGACGTTTATCACATGATAAACCACATATCTCAAGAGTAATCATTGAAATTATCACAGCAGATAAGTGCTAAAGGAAGCTTCGACAGGAAGTATACTGTGAGATGAGATAACAATAGTCTGATGTAACGGAGAGTATTGGTGCCAATTGACTGGTTATATTTCATGTAATAGCTATACATTTACTATTGCTTTATTTATTTATCATCTTATCTAGCTAAGCTTATAAAGAAAGTTTGTGAGGATATTTGTTACTCTGTTATACAAAAACAGCTAAGCACATAATAATGTGTTTTGTTACAGAGATAGATTATAATGTAGATGAGCACCTGGGCAATACTGGTATCAAGTGTGTGTACAAGACTCCAGCTAGTAATATGTTCAAGTGGACAAGCTCATGGACTTAAACATTAATTATTAATATTTTTAACATCATCTGTATGGTTTATTCATATTTTTATCAATACTATCTATTCATAGCTTAATTTATATGAGACTTTTTCAGTTACATCATGATTATTACATAAAATAGTTTAATTAGGGTCTTGAATTCTCATACATAATTTCAAGTGTCCTATTGGTTTGTGAGAATTGATTACCATAAATTTTCATTAATGACAAAAATATTTTATGAAAAAAAGATTTCCACTTACCAGAAAGTCCAACAACAGAAACTGTTACTAATTTTCCCCCTGTATTATCAGATTTTTTTGCCATTTTGAAATCACATTAACTGTTCTATAAGAGCAACAATAACTCTATCACTTGTTAGATTCATCACAACACACCTGCACTTCAATGAAACAAACAAAAACTAATGATAATTATATGTTTTCTTGGCGTAGAGTAAATATAAAAGATAATATAGATAACACCACCGGGAATATAAGAGGCGAGAAACGGAAACACTTCGCAGGTATTTTATTATATGAATATTAATGTAACAATAGCAATTTTTATTTATATGAAGGATAAATGTGCTAGATTTATTTAGAATTTCGAGTATGATGTACCAGATGTGAAAATTACGGTAGACTATTAATTAATGATTTTACATGAAGGTAAAAGCTAGGTATTTATCGAACAATAAAATCGTTAACAACGAGCTTTTATCATAACGTTAAGTAGTAGAAATAATTTAGTGTTAATTTATTGTGGTCTCAATAAATGCCCGTATACTTTGACACATTAAATTGTATGAAGATACCAACTCGAATCCAATAACAATGTTTTTGTATGTAACAAATATAGTTTTGATTTACCATTAACGTAACTATTTATCACATCGGGATGGTATTTATATTATGTTTAAATTGAGATTAATTTCTTTGAGAAAACGCAATTATTTCTAAAATGACACTACTCGCGTTGCTTTGTACAGAACAGAGTTGCCACTAAAAAATTAAAAAACGTAAAAAATAGCCATAGAGATCATATAAAATTATATTTTAGTTGTGATAGAGTCAAAATCACGCTAAAATGATAACAATAAATTAATCTTTCCAACATATTCATAATGTATTTCATAGTAAATTTAAAAAAGCTAAATATACAGTATAAGTAAAAAATATTAATGTATGTATTTTTCACTAATTCATACTTACAACTTATTACATACTGACTTTAATCCTATAATAATAAATAATTTATTAGTACACACCTAAGGCTGCCTTTCCATCTGCAAGAAAACTTCCGCAAGAAATGTCCAACCGTGGTCCAACCACACCGACAGTCTGTCTGACAGCAGCTTGCAAGTCTAATTCCGCGTTTCCACCTGCAAGTAGACTAATTAGTAATTGACAACATTTCAAAATTCTAAGCTACTTATTTTTTTATTTTAATGAAAACTAGATCAAAAATTATGATACACGTATTTTTTGCTTTTTCTAAATATCGAAGTTTTCATTCATCTTTTTGAGCTTTAAAATCATCTCATTCTAAAATGTCGTAACCGCCAAATGACGTCATACATACGGAGGAATACATTTTTTCCTTTGCCACATACCTAGTTTAAATTAAAAAAAAATCTTGACAGTTGACATTTTGCCACATTTGTCACTTTGATTCGTCAAGCTTTGTAAATATTGTTATTTGTTATTTGCTGATCCAAATTTTAAACAAAAGAAACTTATTCACAAGTACTGATGATGATGACTTTATGCAGGATTTGTTAAGGGGTGCTGAAAATTTCTGGGAAACAAATATACTATCCCAAAAACGTTGGAAAGTGTTAAATAAATACAACTTTTAGTAAGTAAACAAAGTCTTTTATTTCAAGAAAATTATGAACACTATAGGCACTATTTGTATAATATAAATGAATTGGTCCAACTCCAATCAAACAAACATCACGCTAATGAGATTAAATTAGAAAACCAAAACACAATAACACGATTTAAAAGTTTGTTGACATGAATAATTCACAAAAATGACATTAATATGAAATTTGACACATGCCATACCCTGTAAATGTCAGTGATAGTTTTTTTTTAACTTTTTTTAAATTAGGCTAAGGCGCATTTTTATTCCTCCGTATGTATGACGTCATCATCACATTTATCGTTTTTATTTAATTTCTCTTAAAATATGCGATTAAAAAATGAAATAATTTTTTTCTGTAATCGCAAGAGCAAAATAAAGAAACGGTTTTTTTCTTTCATGGCCTTATAAAAAATGAAATGTTGTCAATTGCAAGCTGCTGTCAGACAGACTGTCGGACATTTCTTGCGCAAGTTTTCTTGCAATATATATTACTATACTCTATGTTTTCTTGCAGATGGAAAGGCGGCCTAAGGTACACACGAAAATGTTTAACGAGAAAAAAATATGATCATTGATCACTCACTGGGCAATTAATATATTGGCGACTTTATTATATTAATAATCAGTAATTCAGTATAAAAGGCGTGCCATAACATGCCCAATATAAAATAATTAATACTATAAATAAAAAAAAATTAAAAGAGAGAAAAAGATAGATAGAGAAGAGAGAGAAACTTTACACAAAAAGTGGTTACGTTTCTAGAGGGAACTTTGTTTGTAAAGTATAATCTCCGGAACTTTACGCAATCATTAACAATACAACATTTTGGCAATATCTCTAGATCTTAGACACTATTCAGTACTGACCAGCTATTTTTTAACTCAAGAAAACCCGGACGAAACCTAAGCCAACAGATAGTAACTTTTTTTAAAGTAGCATATTGTAGTTTCTGCACACTTCTGCACATATACCAAATCTGTGAACCAAAATATAAAAAAATAGCTACAGGAAGGCTACAGGCAATTATTCACAAATTAATTTTTATACCCAAATAACTTGAATTCTGAATATTGTGCTTGAATGAAAAAAGATTTTGAATGAATAATGATAAATAGCAACACTTGAAATGAAATTTGTAGTTTTGACAGCACCATTACGAAAACACAAGCGCATAAATGTCTCTCCGCGATATTTTCATAAGAAATGACTTCTACAAATGACGGAAAAGACGTGAAAAGTAATCCAAAAAGTAGTCAAAAAGGCAAAACATATTATATTGAACTTTACAAGGTGAGTGTGATTAATATTTCGCTTTAAAATCAAGTAATAAAATGTGACGCCGTTGTGGTTGTAAGTTCTTGGCCGACGCCATATTTGTCTCCTGTGATTTCTTGTTTTTATGAATTACAATTTATTGTGAGAATAATTCTTATGTATGAATTTATTTTATATTCAAACAAATACTTACATCCATTTTATTACACATATCGTATATAAACATTAGCTCTAACAATAATTTCCATATCATATCATAAACCATGATGGCTGATAAAATAAGATAAATATAGTTATGTTATGTATTTTAATGCAAATAATGTATTTGATACTCATAAATCTTTTTCAAAGCAAGCACTAAACGTTTGCCAACAATTTTCATTTATAACAGTTAGTATAAATAGTCAAAATTGAACATATTAATCAGTGCCTGTTGTTAAGAGTTAAGGATATAATTTGACAGCCATATGTAATTCTCAGCCAGGCACGTAGGACTAATTTCTTATAGTAATATGGTTAATGATTAAAATTTTTAGTAGTAATTCGGGTCATATATCGAATTACTATGATCTGTCAATAATTATTTCTTCTATGATAATCACATAAGTACCTATGTTAACTGCTAGAGTTTAGAGAGATGTCTTAGTAATTACTATATTGATCTATAGACATCATATACACATTAGATGAGACATAGCATGTACTTGGAAAGCATCCACAAACAAAATTTTATAGTTTTAAAATAGATAACACCAGTGGTACACTCTAGCTTTGTGTGTGGTACATGTGGTATAGCTTATAAAACTCAGATATCACTTAAATATCCAACGTTAAAATATATTTTGAATCCTTCTAGTAGGTAGTACCCGAGATTAGCGGGTTCAAAGGAACAATCTGTAATATGTAGATAATTTCAATGAAAGTTAGAAAATAACAGATTTATGTTGTAAGACTCCGTTAGTAAAAAGCTGTTTGTTTCAACTGTAATTCACACGTTTAATCTATTCAACAGTATACAGTATACACTATACTCTATAGAAATCAAAAGTGGACTAGTTTTAAAATTATATTGATGTATTGTGCAAACACACAAATGCCTAAACATACTCAGTTGATATCAAATCATGCTCAACACAAAGACATTTAACAAAGTGAGGGTAGTTGTATCAAAGATTGTATAAACAGTTTCTCAGTACACTTGTTGCAAATGTGCCATGTGTCAAAGTAATAACATTGAATAGGATTCAACTGCTCAACACATTGCAATAGGTTACAAAATGTGATATTTATATCTCAAATGACAATTAATTTTCCACCAAAATATGTATGAACGAATGTATGTTGAAATTAAACACTGTAACAAGTATTTTAATAGGGAGGGTCACGCTCACTGTTAATTATTAAAAAAAAATGTGGCTAAATTCGAAGTAGGTAGTTTATTTCTCAATACATATTCTTGCTGAAAAACAAAATACCAGAAAATTATAAGTTTATGTACTTATGCATACATTCATGTAAGAAAGCATGGTTGGATGTTACAAAATCTTTGAAATTTCATAGAAATGAATTACAGATGTGAACATATTTTTGAAGGTGACCTATGTTTTGGCAAGTGTAAACAATCTTTACCTTTACATTTTCAAATAAACCATCTTGTTTTCCTGTTAGCTGATACTTGTTGTGGAAGCATTCTCTAAATGATGAGTTTGCATTGGTATCCAATGACAGAAACAGCAGTATATGGATTTATTCCTCATTCTTTTCATCATTATATAGTACTACTGCGTAACCTGGCTTTGAGTCAATGTAGTATAAAAAAATATATCCTGTGGATTTGTGTAGATCAGTAAATTAGTTATTGTGAACAGAGAGACATGGTTAGAGGACTATGTAAAATATTTAGGAGGAAAATTATCAAAGGAAGCATTATTATTTGTTTTAAAGTAATTTCATTCATGAAACATGAACAAGCACTATGTCTTATCTTACCTTGTACTTATATCTATAGAATTATATCTAGAGGTTTATTGTGTTGGATCCCATACTGAGAATACAAAGACACATTAATTTTACTATATTATATGCACGCATATATACAGCTTATAGATATAAGCTGTATATATGCGTGTAGGTAAAAAAAAATAATGTAAACTACTAGATTGTATGTATACTAAAAGATTAGGAAGTATAGAGAGACATAAAAAGCGCTGGGACATAATATTAAATTTAGTTTTGAAGATTGTAACAATAGAAACAAATAACTTACAGTTGCAACAAGCTACAAGTAAAGAACCAGAGGCAATTGAAGAAAAAGGATTTTCAATATTTTTATTATATTTTTATGTTTCAATTTTGAAATGGAGAACTTCATCATTATATTATACAAGTTGACCTAGCAGATATTATCGTAACTTCGCGCGAATTGTTAAACACAAGAAATTTGAATAGCCATTACGTTTTCGTAATTTAATTAATTAGGTATTTTCGCAAATTTATTTAATGAACACAAGAAGAGGAATTGCCAACATCGGTCCAGTTTGTTTATTATAAAAAAGGGAAATAAAATATTTTAGCCTCTTATTAGTATTTACTATTTACTATTTATCATGAAAAAATACTTATATGTTTTATCGTTTACAGAAGCTATAGGTATAGAATTATACTTATCAAATCTTAATCAAAACCGTTTAATCAACAAACACTAAGATTAAATGATAGAAAAACATTTTCTTATATAAAAAAATATCTAATATTATTTATCACATGATAAAACTGAAAAATTGGAAAATAAATTGTTTTGTATTAGTAGGAGAGCCCGTGGGAGATCGTCCTTCACCGATCTGATAACCAGATGAGACATATTTTTTATTAAATATTTTTTATAAAAAAATATGCCTATAATTGCTTGCCTATCGAAAAGTGGTCATTAAATTAACAGTAATTTAACTTTTATCGATTTTTTTTCATCACCTTCATACTTTTGATAACCAAATGAAATTTATTTGACTGATAGTTTTTGATACACAGAATATG
>CAJQZM010033030.1:22548-39992 GCA_907164665.1 Colias nastes | reverse complement strand
ACAAGGTGCAGGTCACATCGACAGTCTATAGCTGACATTCCGAACTAACTGATCTAATTCTACTCGGCCTCGAAACCGCCACCGTGAGAAGATTTAGATAAAAGCAAATATCAAAAACGAAATTTAGACTTGTTCTGCTGTACCCAGTAGATGACGGAACGAAAGATAGGGCAGAACAGTTACGGGGAAACTTTTACTGAAAACGGTGCGATCTGTGGCTGCGGGTATAACGAGCTGCTTCTGGTGTTAATTAAAAGCAGCCCGCGATTGATACGATAACTTTTTGTGTAGATATTCACAGAAAAAACTACAACAATAGCGAGCCAAATGTTTTGTGTAGATTTTGTATTGCTTCTGAGAATTGCGCGACCTTGGCCCGAATGACTTGACTTGGCCTGTTCATGGAAAATATTTATACAAAACGGACTTTACATCCATTTTGGAATGCATATTATTTATTCAAAATTGCATAGTATTCTATCGAGATTCAGTAAAAATTTCCTCCGCTATTATTAGTACACAAACTATACATAGATTTGAAAGCATAGCAGTGACGATATTTTTTTCTGAAACCTGAAAAGTTAACGTTTTTTAACTGCATATTATTTGGGTTAGATCGAAAGATAAATCATATATACAATACATATTTATACGCCCGGAAGTTTACGGAGTTTTTAATAATTAATAATAGATATACACATATAGATATTTTGTGTTAGTGTACTCGGGTATGGTCTGTGTTTATTAATTACTTGATTATATGAATGTGTAGCAAAGAAGCTGCTTTAGCCAAAGCAAAGCGCTTATGACCAGGGAAAGAGGAGAAATATACACTGTTCCTTTAGAAATATTAGCCAATATTTGAATAGTTATTATATTTCTCGAGTTAGTGAGGAATGTGATAAGGATACAAAAGCATGCAATAAAAATAGATATTGGAAACAATCTATAAATTGGAATACGAAATAAAAGCTTCAATGAATACGTGTTCAAGCTAAAGCATAACAAAATTAGAATATAAGTACTTTAAATATACATGAGATACAGTGGAAGAAATAATTTGTCCATATTTCAGAAAGTTCAAAAATTATTTTTGTAAAGTACTTAAATTCGATAAAATACGTGTTATTGATCTTTACTTGGATAAATAGTTGAAATATTTGAAATCACGTCATCAATTCATTTGTAAATTACTATTAATATCAAAATTTTAAAGTTTTTGAATTAATTAAAATGCACGTTAGCTATGGAAACATTTTCTTTCAACTATTTCAACCATTACAGCTACAGTAAAGATCCAATTCAAATAAAAGTTCATCAGTATGTTTGTACGTACCTCTGTACACCCGGTTTCTGTCCGTTCCAGAGATAATCTTCTATATATCTCTTGTGGTCCTCTTCACCGTCCACATGGTTCATGAGAGGTTCAGCTTCTACAGAACCTGGAATGGAGTACTCTATCATTAATGTATTAATATTTAATATAATAGTAAGAATGAAAATAGTCAAGAGTGTGACGATGATAATTAATAGTTGTAACGGCGAATATATCAGAAGTTAAAGTTTAAAGTGAGTTAAAGAATGAAAAACTGTTAGGACATAATATCCTTAGATACATGCATGAATAACAAAGATGACCTAAAGTTCAGTAAAGATGAAGCATGTAAATGAAGAATTATTTAACGTAGAGAACATAATAAATGTTCTAATCAATCATTTCAGTTTAAGAACAAAATAAAAAAAAAATAATAATAATCAAGGACAATATATCATAAATGTTTTAATTTTTAATCAAAGAAATATTCAGTGAAGCCAGGACCCATATTCTGTTTCCCTTTTACATCAGTGTTAATTTTTACCATTAAAATTATCAACAATACCTTTATAATATTTCACCGTATACGATTCTAAGTAAATATTCCTGAATTTAATTCTCATTCCTATTCATCTTTATTTTACCTTACATATTGATTTATTATTTACATTAAAGTATTTAAGCATCCGACAGCTGTTGTTGAAATGTAAAGTATCACATTTCACGTCAACGCAACAAGTCCCAACTAATTTGAATACCAAGTTTCAGTGACTGTTTCATTAACAATGCAAATTGTTCACTTGAGTTGGGAGTGAGCAATGAGTTTAGCAAATTGGAGCGTTTGAGTTTGTTTGTTTGAAGTTTTTTAAATGTTTTAGCATTTCTAAAAGGTACTCGAAGATCTTATGGTAGTGAAGTGAGATTGATTGAGAGAAGTGATAACTTTTTCGACTAGAAGTTGTTATTTTGCGGAATTTCGAGTTTCTTATCTCGATTGTTTGAAGTTCTTAAGCTAAACGTTTTAGCACTTGTAAAAGGATACTTGCAGATCATATTTTTATGTAAAGTGAGATTCATTGAGATAAGCAATTCTTCAAAGACTTCGAGTTGCTTTTCTTGTCCTCGTTTGAACAAGGATTGAGGCAAAAGATACTTTCTGTAGTTAGAATTTTAACGAATTTTAACTGTCGACAAATCAGAAAATAATACAAATAGATCGATGATTTTGTAAGATGGAGATTGGTGTGCAAGATAACTAAGATGATGGTGTCGTAATTTATATATATCTTGGATATGTTTAATAACATTTGCAAGTCAATTATCAGCAAATCTATATAATTATTCATAAATTAGTTTTTTTATAAGACGCAAAAAATTTCAGCTTTACGTCGGTAGTTATAAAAATCTTTAAACTTTTTGCTACATTGTTTCACTTTGAAGCGAAGGTGTATTAAATATTTTATTTGACATTCAACCCTCGAGAAATGTGCAAAATGCTAAATGAAATTCATAGCGTAAAATTTCAACTGAAATCATGAAAAGCAAAGGAATGTCACAAACGAACGCTAAGAGCTCTCCGGTTGCCATTTGCAAAATGTTTTATGTATTCGTAAGTTTCAAAATGGCGGATTAGTTTTTCAAAGACGCGTGTAATCTCCTTGAGTGAATGTTAATATGTAGGTTAAAGTTGAAATAAAATCAACCTTTTTATTTCTTTCACGCGGTCACTTTAGAATTATGTGCTTATTCATGCTTTTTCATATGAATTTATAGTATCGTATATGTATATGATTTTTTCTAACATATACTTTTTATTCTGTGTCCAAGAGAAGTCGAGATGGAAGTTAAGTTTTTTTACCCAAAGACCCTATAGCCAATATTTAATGTCTTTTAGGGTAACGTAACGATGTCTTCTTGTGAATTAATTCCTGAAAATAATAATTCCTAGCATTCCTTGATTCAGTCCACCTGAAATACCTATTCACCAATCCTTCTGGAGATGCTCTACCGGATAAAATTTTAACTGTCAAGATTTCTTTGTCCATTCCACCTGAAACCTATACCTTCGTACGTACCTTCTGGAGATACTCTGGGAAAATCATAATTCTCAATATTTTTTAGTCCATTCCTGAAACCTTTACCTTCAGCAGCCGCAGCCTTCTTCAGTGCACCCATGGAGATGCTCTTCCTGGGCGCGTCCGTGGTGTCCTTCGGCCATGCGAACTGGTTGCGGTACTCTGTGCTCACCGGGTCGGGCTCCTTCGCTGCTAGGACTTCGCCTAGGGCTGTGGTCGCCTGGGTGGAAAAAATTAATGTAATGTATGATTTATTACCAATGTATTTATCACGATGCTGACTGCGTGGAATTTATTACAGAGCGATATAAGTACGCATCATGATGGATTTTCCCATAGGAATTCGCTCCATTGCGACTTGACGGAAAGACAAACAACGACACTAGATTCTACAGAATCTAAGTGAAATATATTAAACATTTTTTTAAACTGACTTCTGCTACAGATGTTGAAAATTTTTATCACGTTTCTTTTAATGGACTTTAAGGTCTTTCTTTTAAACTTTTTTAAAAAACTGATTTTAAATGTTTACCTTAGGTTCAACAGTGTCAGTCCATCGTGGCTGGCGAGGACCTTCAGACTTGCTGCGCCGCCCGGCGCGGTCTGTCTCATTTCTTTGAGCACTCTGCAAATATAATATATTTAAAAACACCACTATACAATTCAAAAAGAGCTTTAATATTACAAAGTCTTATATTGGAACAAAACTAAGAATCATCTTAATTCTTCCAATGCTTTTTGAGTCAATCGTTTTAGCGATTTATGAGTTAAAACAATTATTTTTTTTAACAGATGGAATTAGTCAAAAGCTAATAAAAATTTAAATTTACTTTTAAAGTAGCGCGCTACATAATATTCATTCCATTCCACGTTCATTAATAGTTCAGACAGCTTCGATCCTCTAGATAAATGATATAAATGCTACTCGTAAGCCCAGCAGATATCAATCAATCAGGTCTCAAGCTACAGCAAGATATACTGAATTCATTAGTTTGGCTGTCAACAGGAACTTCTAAGACTTCTTCGATAATGAGTATTTATAAGCTAGAAGAAAATATACAGGTACCCATATCATCAATACATATAATAAAATTCTAGAAAAGTGGTGTCTGTACAATGAAAATATGAAAAAAAAAATTAGCAGGTGTTATTATTAAATCGATCCCAAACCCAAAACTGTAGTTAAAAAATTTTTTGTCTGTTTGTCTGTTTGTCTGTATGTTCGTGCACGCTAATCTCAGAAACGGCTTATCCGATTTAGATGCAGTTTTCACTAATATATTGGAGTAATCTTCATTTAACATTTAGTGTTTATTTCATGTCAATCGGTTCATAAATAAAAAAGTTATGACCATTTAAGTATTCACGGCGAACATTTGCTAAGGCATTCTATTTATTGTACACTGTACAGTGTACGATAAAACGTAAGTTCTGTTACGGTTATTCCTATAAATGTCCAGGTGATCATATCGAAAGTCCCCAAGGGTGGGGGGGGGGAGTGGGGTAAGCTGAAGTAGTAGGGGGGGAAGGGGTCAAATTAGAATTATGCTTTCTTCTAGGTAAATTTTATACATAAAATGTCCTTTAAATTATGTCGTATTATATTTTTAACTCCCGACGCAAAAAGATGGGTGATAAGTGTTTGATCGCTATGTTTGTCTGTGTGTGTGTGTGTGTGTCTGTTTGTGCCACCGTAGCTCGCTAACAGGTAATCCGAATTAGATGCGGTTTTTTTGTTAGGCAGCATATTTTCCGACGCTGGTTCTTAGATAAAGTGTATCAAAATCGGTTCATCCATTTATTATACCTAGGTATATAGGGGTATAAGTGAAATGAAAGTGAACGACCTATCAGTAACAATAAGTAAAATTTTATCAAAATCGGTTCATCCATTTATTTGATATAGGTATAAAAGTGGTAATAAAAAAATGAATTTTGTCAAATATACTCAAGTGACATATCAAATGAAAGGGCATGACGTGTAAAGTATAATTAGACATATTTAATCAAAATCGGTTCATCCATTTATTATACCTATATATGGGTAAAAGTGGGAATGAAAAAAACGAATGTTGTCAAATATACCCAAGTGACATATCAAATGAAAGTGCATAACGGGTGAAGTACAGTTAGTTATATTTTTATCCAATTCGGTTAATCCATTTATAAGATTACAGCGGTAAAAGTGGGAATGAACAATAATCGAATGTGGTCAAATAATATACTCAAGCGGCATATCAAAATATGAAAGGGCAACGTGTGAATTACAATTAGTCATATTTTATCGAAATCGGTTCATCCGTTTATTACATTTAGGGCACTTTAGGGGCGACAGTGGGTATAAATAAACCAAATGGAACATCAAACGACAGGATATGACGTGTACAATGTACATATAGGTACAATTAGATATGGTTTACATCAAAATCGGTTCTGCCATTTACTAGAGGTGGAAAGGGAAGGGTTGAAAGTCTGTGAAAGAAGAGGAGATATGGGAGCGAGAGGATAGCCACACCCTGGAAATTTTGAACTCTACTCAAAGCCACATAGGCCTGGCCCTTGGAATTTTTTTTTTCCTAAATATACCACTTCTTTTGCCACTGTGGTCCATTATGCTACGGCCACACTACCTTACCGTCTACCGGGCTGTTACCGCAATAATTATGGCATTAACTTACCGTCTAAATTACTGCATGAACTGGTGTGGTTACACTACAGTTTACCTAGATATGTCGGTAATTATTGGCATTTACCGCAGCAAAAAAAATATTAGTTAATAATTAATATATAATATGGTTTCTGTACTAATTCATCAAGGATTCTTTCTTTTTAAAAAGGATTTTTTCTTTTTCAAATCATCTATTGTACTTGGAAATGATAAATTTTGTTTGATCCGACGCCACGCATCATTGTGTACACTGCGATGTTTAAAGTTCTTCTGTTGGGTATCCCCAAGATCCCAAAGAGAAGAATTCCAAGAATTCCAAAAATTTGCGCCATCGAGCGCTTTTTCATTTGACCACTCCATGTCGGTCGATACGTGCGTCGCCGGTGAGCTCATATTGCACACTGGACAAACGGTAGTGTGGCCGCATACGCAATAATTACGGCGGTAATCTTCTTTGATGTGCGAAAGAATACCGCCGCCGGAGCTATTGCCTACCGCCATTTGTCATATTGATTGGCATTGTAGAATTATGGCCATAAGTCGTGGTTACACCTAGGTGTTGTTAAAGTTGTGGCAATAATTATTGGCATATCACGGTAGTGTGGCCGTAGTATTACAATTTGTGCACGGTTACGGCCTAACGTAAAAGATGTCAAGGAGCAACAAACTTATAGATATCAATATGATGTAGGAATGTAATATGGAGGTAGGTACATTTGATAGCTCGGTCTCGCTCACTTGAAAATATTACATGAAAATAAGAAACCGAAGTTTAAAAATTTAAAAATTAAAAAAAAATCCCAAAGCAACGAAGATAAAGGAATAAATCATTTTACAAACTTCCCGACGATCTTAAAAATTAAGTACCATTATAAAAAAAAATATTTATAGAGGTATATGATATATTATGATAATGTTGGCATGGCAGCCCCGACGACTTTGTTTTTTTTTATAAATATTTAAAATGGTATTTATTTTTAAAGATCGTCGGGAAGTTTGTGAAATTATTTATTCCTTTTTCTATGCACTTTTCTTCGTTGCGTTGGGTTTTTTTTATTTAATTTTTATTGCACGGTCTAAACGGTTAAGTTACTACAGGCGTGAGACAGGATTCAGGAAAGATCTGATTTGGATTTGGTGCTGGATTTGATAAAAACTGAGTATCGATTAAGCTGATCAGTTGCTGCACGATACATTGTTAATAACATCCATACAAGGAAGGAAGAAATTTGCTCGCCTCCCCCCTGGTGCCTAAAAATAATATGACATAATTTAAAAGAAATACGTAGAAAATTAATTAGGCATTTATTTTTTTTATTTTTTAGCTCAGTTCGGTAATAAATAATTTTACTATCAGTTCTTTTAATTATTTATGGTAGTACGTGTTTACTCAAAAATTAAGTTAAGTAGTAACTACTATGCAGTCAGTATTCCACGCGGACGAAGTCGCGGGCACAGCTAGTATCTAAATAATATCTTTATTTTAATGATATCTATATCTAATATATATATTTCTTATCAAGTTACCTACTTTATAAATACAGTTTTAATTTTAAGGTATGTTATAAAAAGTTATTTGATAAATAATAACTGTTTTTTGTTTTAGAATTACTTAGAGATATTGATCGTAGTGGAAAGATGAAATATGTCTCAAGTAGGTAATCCAAAGGACTCTTTATTACAATGCTGTTATTAATCTTAAAGGTTTTTTACTATAACGCTCTCTTATTAGAGACAATAATAATTAAAGCTTTCGAGATAATTCTGTGAAATCTCTTTAGACCCTGTAGTTTAAATAAAAAAAGGAACCTTTGTAGTTTGATCCGTCCTTCCGTTCATTAAAAAGTACTTTACTTTACAAGAAAAATAATTACTTTTGAAGCATATTTTATTCAAAATATTTCCCTAAAAGTAAGTATTGATTTAATGGCTTGTACATTTAACAGAAAAATATAATGATAACACTATTCTCTAGAGGCATCCTATCCCCATAATATATTCCAGAAATAAAGGATGAAAATGTTGCAAAGAAAAAGTAATAGATTGGTAGTTTCTTGGAATAAAGGTTTTTCAAAGCTAGTAGGTCTATGCAATTTTCCAATAAAAAACCTTAGAATTGAACTGACACTAAACAGTAACATGTTAATAGATAATATCTTATATATAAAATTCTCGTGTCACAATGTTAGTCTGCATACTCCTCCGAAACGGCTGGACCGATTCTCATGAAATTTTCTGTACATATCGGGTAAGTCTGAGAATCGGCCAACATCTATTTTTCATATGTAGGTACCACGGGCGAAGCCGGGGCGGACCGCTAGTACCTATATAATATAATAAAAATCAATCGCCAAATGTGTTGCTAAGCGCAATACTCGAGAGTCGAGAACAGCTCGACCTATTCGGCTTATTTTTTTAACGTTTTTGTTAATACACAAGTAAGGTTCTTGGAAAGAATACACGAAAAAGGGGTAATAGGGCAAAATAACGTCTGCTGGGGCAAGTAGGTAGTAATTATATATAATTAGTAATCCAGTAGAAATTTAAAGAAAGCTATTAAAATAAGGAATTCAGGTCACTCTAGGTAATGAAAATAAACTGATCTATAAAGTACGAACTTAATACTATCATTAAAACGTACGAGTCGTTTGCTGCTGAGTTTTGTACATAAAAGCCTGTTTACTTGAGAGTCTTTGTTAGAAGCGCTATGTAAAAGAAAAAGAGTATTTTCAAATTTTAACTCGTAAATGAAACTAAGCCATAATATTAAATTATTATTAAATTTCATAAAAAATATTTTATGATATTCGAAGGAGAACTTTGTATAGAACACGCTCTTTTTTCTTCTTCCATTAAAAAAAACCTGAGTCAGCAATATTATAATCTCCTGATAATACTTTAGAATTAATTAAATAAATAATAAATATTTTCAGGACAATTTTCACACACGGCACGATCTGATCCCAGACTAAGCTTTAGCTTGTGTTATGGAAACCAGATGGCTGATAAACATACATAATATACATATATAATTTTAAATAAATACTTATAATTAACACCCAGACACAGAGCAAACATCTATGTTCATTACACAAATATTTGCCCCTGGTGGGAATCGAATCCACGACCTCTGGCTTGGAAGGCAGGGCCACTACCAACCTAGCCAACCGGTCAGTCAAGTAATTAAAGCTTTACTTAAAAACTCTGTATGAGCACTGATGTAGATTCTAAATTAAAATAAGTAGAAGCTGAGATTTCACCGAAATATCTAGGTACCTACTAGTAAATATTCGAATCTTTTGTAAGAACCTTTTCTTGATTCCAGATAAAAGGCGAAATTCAATAACACTGTGAAAATTGTACTTTATTTTCCCAATCTTTGAAGGTTAGACAAATAAGGTTTTATTTATGTAGGCTGAACAAATCGTCCGGGATTCTAAGAAACAGATGGTTTCTCTTTCAGCATGCTTACCCAATAAAATATATTCGTACATTAAATAAAATTCAAATATTTGTTTTATTGTTTTTAACAAGACTCCAGAAAGGCTTTTGAATCGTCTAAATACATAATTTAATTATTTTGTATTTACAATCCGTCCGGAAAATATTTCTGCAGAGAATAGCAATCAAGAAACGCTGTACCTACGTAGTTGTTCTTTTAAAATCATGTCAGTATAAATAATTTTGACTATTTATTCTGTAATTTTAACTAGAATAGATAGAGACGACGATAGAGATCTAGACGATAGATAGAGATCTAGAAACTGCACAAAAACATTTATTTCTACCTTTAACAGTTACTGTGTTTTAAATTTTTATTTGCCCTTGTACTTTGACTTTCATAAAGTAATTGTCACTGCCGAAATAATATTAAAAATTTCTTCTCGGAGGTTATAAAATGCAATTAGTTAGTCGACCATGAAATGGATTGCGTACTTGGTGTAAATTTGTTTATTTTTAATGTTTAAATGTTGCTTATTTTGAGCTGGCGAACAGTTGCAAAAATATTGAAGAGTACTGGGGTAAATTTATACTAGGTATGAAATAATTTTTATAACAAAAACCCTGACTTTTATCTAAGATCCCTAATTTCTTATGTACAGGATATTGTGAACGTCAAACTCAAACTCAAAATAAAAACTGCGGCCGTTTAAATCGCACTCTTTCATTCTCAAGTATAAAACATATTACATCTCGTCCGCTTACACGAGTCGGGCAATTACCTAACTTCAATATTTCCATTCATGAGATAACTTAAACTATAGAAACATGTTTGTCATTTTCGTGCGTGTTCAGCGTTATATACGATCACGTACGTACTTTAAAAATATTAAGCTGATATAAAAATATGTACATACCCGGGCTCTATCCAGGGTCTGTGGCCTGATGTAATCCGAGGGTGCTGGGTCGAACAGCTCATTCGTCTTATACGCGACACCGGGGTACTTCTTCCGACGAGGTAACGCCGGCTCGATTGCTCCTGGACAAAAGTACAACAAGTTTAGTCTATGGTCACTTTTTGGTACTGTTGGTAGACCGTAGAGAGTAGAAGATGGTGATGGTACGTGGAAGAAAGTATTACGAAAAGCCGTTGGATTTAGTTCTTATTGACAGCCTTTTTATTGCAGTTGTATTGTTTTGTATACAGTTAGTGTAGAAGTTAGTAATTGTAAGACATGTAATAAAATATTAAAAGAACCTGTAGTGTAGGTAGGTATATCTTAATCATCAAACCATAGAATGCATGACGATCTACTGCTCAAGAAAACTAAGTTCCAGTAATGAACTTGTGACACAAAATAAAGGTATAGTAAGATAGTATAGAACAAAGAAACGGGAATGTTTGTTAGTCATGTAAGTATACATCTTTGTTTACGGCAAAGGGATGTATAAAGAACCACCATTCAAGTGCTTTCTTTATCATGCCTTTGCAGGTAACGTGAAGCTGGATCTTGCTTCCCTAAACATAGGGTAGTAAGAGAAACCTTTTCTATACTACCGACAAGGGAGTGGATTTTTAAATAAATTTAATAGAAGAATGTTAACCTTTAATAATGATACTAATAATGGGTAACTTAAAAATAACATTTTATAAATATTACACGGCATTGAGTAATAAGTACGACTCGTACCTACTTAGTATTATATCTGACAAAATTATACTAAATTATCACTAAAGCAATTAATCAACATTAAATGTCAATTTATATTGTATTTTAAATGATATCATTCCGCTTCCTTCCTGAATAAAGATATTAGCCGATAAATTCAAAACATGAATGAAGAAATTTATTCGTGTTTTGCATAAAATCTTGGAAGCTTTATACTTTGATGGCTTTACCTAAGCGCACGCTCAAACAAAACATGTACAGTAAACAAACAGATTCAACCCTCGAGTAGATAGGGCTGGCAGTCGGGAGTTAGCTATAGAGGTCTATTTAAAAAATATTATATACCTACTTGTTTTAGGATTTATTTCAGTTTATACAATGTTTTTTCAGATTTTATGCTAGTATTTTACAATATTATACAGTCTGCTCGTGACCACTCTCGCTGTAAAGCGATCGAAACGTCCGCGTCGGGAGATATCCGTAAAAACGTTTTGTATTTTCAAATTCATAATATAATAATCGCGTAAAAGCGAACACAAGAAAATAGAACGAAAGCTTTTTTGCTGCTTTTTAATAAAATTACAGGCATTTTCTCCACATTTTTTAAATTTAAACCTAAAACAACCATGTAATACGATCCGCTGTAACAACGGTAGCAACCTTACCCCAATTGACCTTCTATTTCCAGCTTAGACTAAAATAAGGCACTTCAAGCGTGTCTTGTTTCATAAAAGAGCTTTGTAGCAGATTAGAAAGTCTGACTCAGGAAAGCTCTTTGAGGCAGTTTTGAACGTAAATATTGTCGAATAAGTGCTTGAGTTTAATGTTTATGTTTAATTATAAAGTATATAATGAGTACGGTTGTTTAGGTACCCTTTCTAATGGAAATAGGACCAGAAGCCTTAACGACGTTCCTACGTTCCTGCTATGTCCTACTATCCTATCCTACTTAATATTATAAATGCGAAAGTTTGTGAGGATGTGCGAAAACCTAGTTTACTATAAAAGTAGGCACGTATCCATAGGCACGTTTTAGCATTATTACATTTAGTAATGAGAGAACTACAGGATATTTACTACTTACTATACTTTAGTATATTTCGTTCTTTATTATATTCGTATTGTTTTTTGTATGCATAAATTGATGTTGTTTTTGTTTACTACTAACAAGCTCTATAGTACTATTTTTCCCGTATTTGCTGCCCATTACCTCTAGCGATGGGCAGTGCGGAGGGCGGCGTAGGGGCCGGCTGCTTGACCACCCCTTGCTGCTGGTTCTGTTGTTCTTTGTACTCGTGCCATCTGTACGTGCTGCGGTACTCCGAGTGCAGCTGCGGGCAAAAGATAAAGTTATAAATATGGTTAAATGTCGGTTAGAAAGTTTATAAGGAGTATTTTTTTAAGATGATATTTAATTCAAGTGTAACATTATTTATTGTTTTCTTAACCATGTTTTCTATTGGTAATATATTATAAGTTAAAGTTATACGTATTTAGATGTTTAAATTTTTAAAAACCTTTTCGACTTATTGAACCAGTCTGATTTACGTTTCTGTATATCTGTCTCACGTGGCTACATTTCATAGATTCATCATTCGCCATTAAAAGAATAATTAAAGGTACCAAATTTTTTAATAATTATATTTAAGTATACATAGATAATTTATTTTATACGGGTTAAGGTAAATTTTAATCACTAGCCCGTTATACGGGTTCAAATCCCTCTTGTGATCAATTCTTTTCTATTCTTTAAAAATTTATATTTATAATGAATGCTTAACAACTATATCAAATTCACTAACAGTGTTCATTCACCAGTATATACCTAATTCTTATAAATATATTGCTTAAAACTTAAAGCGAGTCATAAATTAGATGATAAACTAATCAAGTAATCTGCAGGTAATGAGATTTTATGAAAGTTTCCGCCATTTTGTAATCATCCATTACACGGCTGACCTAACAGCCTAATAAATGTTTTATGGATACATTACAATTACGGTCTGCTGTCTGGGAATTTTATAGTTTACTGTGGGCTATCGACCATTGTATAGAATAATTAATCATAAGTGTATTAATTATTAGCAAAAAATAAAATAGTATTAATGCTTTATGCTTACAAATATCTAAAATCACAAGAAGAACAGGCATATAATTATTAGATACGTTTTTAATTATTATAACAATTAGGTATTATAACAGTTAGGTATTATCCTTATGTTTTCACATACTACGAGTATTTCACTAAAATAAATAATACTGTAAAAATTTAACCCTTATTTAACTACTTAGGTAGTCTTACTAAAATGTGAACACAGAAATTCCATAGGTAGTTGCTTCATAACGTTCGTTAACTAAAAAGAAAGCATGATGCTTTTTGCATCAATAAAGAAAGAACACACAGAAGACATCATATACCTAAGTATTACAGCTATCACATTCCTATGATGAATTAATTTTAACGGATTTTAAACGCGATGTAAAACGGAATAAATCGCGTTTAAAATCCGTTAAAATCTTTAATTTCTAAATCCTACAAATATTATAAATGCGAAAGTTTGTGAGGGTGTGTGTGTGTGTTTGTTACTCTTTCACGCAAATACTACTGAACCGATTACAATGAAATTTAGCACACATATAGAGGGTAACTTGGATTAACACATAGGATAGGTTTTATCCCGGAAATCCCACGGGAACTGGAACTATGCGGGTTTTTCTTTGAAAAAGCGGGCTTCGGCGGAATGCTAGTGTAATACTCGCGTAAAATCAAACACTAGAAAATATTACATTCCTATGAAACAATTCCATGAAAGCCAGTAAATATTAGAACTTGCAACGACATATCTCAAGTTCATTTAATGTTAAACCTGATGTTTTATGGCCGTGATAATGTAATCTTTTTGGCTCGTTACCTGACCCACTTTTGGAGCTAGATTTTCTTACATAATAAGGTCGTATGCAGTTGGACAATATTGCATGTTATAAGCTAACGTGTTTTGGATAGGTTATGTAAGTGTATAAAATTTACTATTTATGCATGTTATTTGGGTTTTTATTTTGAAAGTAGAATGTTTAAAAGATATTTTCTAATGTTTGTTTAAAAGAAATAAAAAATATAAACTTAATTCCATATTTTCAGATTGTACTGTTAACAGTACTACTTCCTTTCAATTTTAATTTAAAAATGTCTCTTTTCTTGCAGATAAAATCTGTATGTAAAATAACAAAAGAGTAATTAAAATTATACATTCATGCATTTAATTGTTATGTGAAATAGCAGAAACATAGGTCACAGTATATTTTAAATGATAATAACGTAGAATATCTGTAATGTATGCAGAATACTACATCGGTAATGTACCTATGTAGAGTCAGTCTTAAAAACAAACCTTCTATACAGGGTGACTTGATATAGGTGTAATAGCTATAAAGGGGTGAAAGTATAGCTCATTTGGAGTAAAAAAACATTACCTAGGTACCCGAAACTAATTAGTTTCAGAAAAATATGAAAATTTATCAAATTCTTAGGGAAAACGATAAAAAGTAATAAAAACGTTTCAACAAAATCGAAACAGCGCTACATCATTTATAATGATTAAACAACAGCCCCACGAATTGCGTCAACTAGGTATTTGAAACAGATTGGAAATTGTCCTAGATTCCTAATTATCCTAATAATCATCAATATATAAACCAAACATTCTACACATTAAAGCGATTTAAAAGGCAAGATAAATAAAAGAGAAAAGTCCATAAAACACGAAACACGTGGTGATCATCAAACGGATAAAACGACGTGAATTATCTACGGCAGTTGTGAAGGGTGACCATTATTTCATTTGAAACATCATATTATATTTATTTATTTATTTATTTATTTATTTATAAGCTTTATTGCACACAAACAGAAAATACAAATTTTACTTAATAGGACATATTTAGTCAAAAGGCGGCTTTATTGCTACAAGCAATTTCTTCCAAGCAACCCATTCGATCAGTGACATAGTTAAAAGTACTAGGGATGATTATGTACACAATAAAATAGAACAAAAAAAAAAAATGACATCACATAAAATATTACGTAAAAACATAATTATAAAAAAGAAAACAATTCTAAATAACAAAATGAAATAAAAAACTAACCAAAAACAAACCGAGAAAAGAAAAAATAATCAAAAAATTATACATAATATAAACACACTTATAAACACACATCAAAAAAAGAAGTTGATAAACAAACAGTATAACAGCAAACAAAAAAAAATAAAAATAAAAATAAAAATTAATAAGCAAACTATTTAGCAGGTATGCAAATAATGACTCTTGACCATATTTTTGAAAGAATGAAGCGTTTGAGCTTTCCTAATGCTAGTGGGCAAGTCGTTCCATAGTTGAACAGCTTTTACGGCGAAAGAGGCGTTGTAGAATTTCGTATGATGGACTGGAATTCTTAGCATTAGGTTATCATTAGATCGTAGGTTCAGACTCCTGGCAGATAAAAATTCAAAATTATCTTTTAAGTAGCACGGGATACGGGGATCAAATAGGATGGAGTAAAGGAGGGACAGAACATGAGCGTTACGACGAAGCCGGATGGGTAACCAATGTAGCTGTTTCCGGAAGGCTGTGACATGATCAAATTTCCTTAACCCAAAAACGAAGCGCACAGCAAGGTTCTGTAAGCGTTCGAGTTTATCTAGTTGCGCCTGTGTAAGGTTTGAGAAACAAACATCGGCATAATCCAGTGTTGGAAGCATTAGGGTCTGGGCAAGCATAATTTTGGTGGGAATAGGCAAGAAATTGCGCAGCCTTTTTAGACTAGATGCTGTAAAAAATATTTTTCTACTTATATTTTTTAGGTGTACAGACCAAGACAGTGTTTCATCCATATGTAAACCCAAGTTCTTAACGGATTTGCTATAAGGGACGATTACGCTATCAATAATTATAGGTGGTAAGGTAGTCCAGTTAATTCTGGCCACAAGACTCTGGCTGCCAATAATAATTGCTTGCGACTTAAGAGGGTTAAGCTTGAGTCCATAGCTCACACACCAGTCGGACACCTTGTTTAGGTTATCGTTGATGCTATCAATTGCAGTATTAAGATCAGCTAAGGATGACTGTGCATAAATTTGGAGGTCATCTGCATAAAGATGATATAAGGAAGTCAGATGGGGAGTTAAAAAGTTAATAAACATGGCAAACAGTAAAGGAGAAAGCACACCACCCTGCGGCACGCCAGCAGTTACATTGCGCCACGTAGAGAAGGAGTTGTCAACAAGAACGCGTTGCTGACGACCAGCCAAGTAGCTCTGAAACCATTGAAGGACATTGGGAGATAAGTTAATAGATCGAAGCATGGCCAATAATAAATCGAAGTCTACGGTATTGAAGGCGTTGCTAAAGTCTAAGAGTACAAGAACTGTGAGCATCCTATTGTCCATACCCCAGCGTATGTCATCCGTGATTTTGAGAAGGGCAGTAGTCGTACTATGACCGGGGCGGAAACCAGATTGGAAAGGATTAAGAAGGGAATTTTTATTTAGAAAGGAACTGAGTTGTTGGTGTATAAGACGCTCTAGGATTTTGGACAGGAAGGGTAAGATGGAAATAGGCCTATAGTCAGATGAGGATTTAGGTGAATTAATTTTGGGGATGGGAATAACATTTGCCTTTTTCCACATTTGAGGAAAAACACTAGATGTAATAGAGGCATTCAGGATGTGGGTTATGACAGGATTGATGATGTCTAGGATTGGAACGATCATATTACGACTAATGCCATCCACACCAACAGAATTTGAGGTAATAGACAAAATAGTTTTCTCAACTTCACTAATAGAGAAGGATTTAAAATGAAAAGATGGAAAATTAGAAGAGGGCAAGGAAGATAAGTAGTTTAAAGTTTTAGTTTTGTTGTATTTATATGTTTGTATAGTGTATTTAAATATACCATACGTAATTTAATATTTTATTTCATTTTCATTGTTTTAAATGTATTTTTTGCTTTATGTTTTTGTTTTTAATGCATTGAAGGATTTTCATTTTATTTCATATTTTTTTGAGACTCCTATCTAATCACATATAAATTTTGTAAATACTAATTATTTGTAAAAAGTATCAGTTGCTGAATATATGAAAATGTATCGTAGCATATGAGTCTTAAAATTTATTTGTACTAATACCACGATTTATTTTCAAGGAATTGATCATGAAATAAATTTTTTATCACTGTAAGAAAATATAATATTACTTTTAGTTTAGCTATCTTATAA
>CAJQZM010033030.1:0-17548 GCA_907164665.1 Colias nastes | reverse complement strand
TAATGTAATATTATGATAGAATGACTCATTAATATTATTAATTATAAAGGCAATGAAATATCTATCTTTATTTTACACAGATACGTTTAAATTTAATTCACGTTTTGGCCTATTTATTTATTTACTTCTAATATTATAATATCTTCCAAATTTAAAGTGTATGAGGTATTTTACATACAAATCTTCAAAAAAGTTTAATAAAAAACTATCGATATATTCCAAAAGATGTAGCACATCACTAAAATCAGGCAATTTTCGTAAAAGTTAACGTAAAGGCTTCCGCAAATAGAAAACCTCTCGGGGCACATTCTGAGGCGAGTCAGCGATGCGGATAATAAAAGGAAAAAAACTATCGATTTCGATACGAACTCACATCACTATCCGGCAATTTTGGTAGAGGTAATATTTTTTCTAAATAATTTAGAAGGTATTGTGGTTGCTAGTGATGTTAATGGCAAATTTTTATGGTTGTGAGCTTAATAAATTGATTTGGAATATAGTAATTTTCTGTTACGGAAAAATGAGCGAAGTTCCTGGTTGGAGTTAATTTAATATTTGTTATATAGTATTACATATTGTGTTTCATTAAATAGTTTTGTTACATTTTTTCGTCCTTTTGTAGACGCACTGACGTATTTCCTTATTAATGCCAATTTTTTTACATTTTCTCAGTTCATTATACCTTCATATTACTCGTATATCCTAAATGATGTATCCTCTTAGAGTGAAACCAACATTAGACAGGCTGGTAATAGAAATTTTATCGAATCGAGAATGCGTGACCCGCAATTTAAATATAGCATCCGAAAAATGTCATACAATTCCTTATGTAGAGCCGTTAATGTTGACCCAAAACTTTAAATTATGTAAATTATAATTATTTTCTAACACAATCCAGCAAATGTGCTTTACCTTTGACACTCGCTATAATACTAGAGGGAGAAGAATAAAAAAATACTTAACAGTTCATCGAATAGGTACTTAATTCTGTCACTATTTCAACATTTGACATACTTATTAAAAAAAACATTTTTTATCATAATTTCACAGCACAGATATAAAATACATTCGAAATTCAAATTGAAAGAATATTCAAGCGTGCAGACGCGCCAACGGAATATTTAAGTGGTTTTGAGGTTGAAGCCGAGCCCCGGTTGCCTTTGAGAGGCGTTGAGCACGTATGCAGGATAAAACGTGTGTTTGTCAAATGTGATATTTGCGAAATTAAATTTTATTCAATTTGATAATTCGTTTGAATCTGTAATAATAATATTTATAACATGACTATAGATCATTGTATGTATTTAGTACAACATTTAAGTTGAATTATTCTAGGGACACAAAATACATCGCTAAAAGCATACAAAAGATTCACGATCATGCTCATATTTTAAACGTTAGTCTTAACTAGAGGCCTACATCTGTCTATAGCGTTACAAGTACGTGGAGACATGGAAACAAAAGGCTACTTACGTCACGAAAACAATACTGTCTACACGAGAATACAAACAGATATAAAGAACAATTATTATTAGCATCATCAACAGCACTTGGATGGGAAGAAGAAAGAGGTTATAAATGATAATTATAATTTCAGACGTATAAATTGTTAAACATACAACATTATGTACGTATAAACAATTATAAAATTCCTATAAATACTTATTATATATTTGACTTGCTTTCCGCTGTGGCATCACCTGCGTAACTAGTCAAGAAAAACGCACATAATATTTCCCATTTCCGTGGAATATTCATAAAACTTATCCTATGTCCTTTCAGGTCTCAAGCTATCGCTGTATCAAATTTTATCGGTTCAGTAGATAAAACGTGAAGAAGAGACAGATAGAGAGACAGACAGGCAGAGTTCTTTCGTATTTGTAATATTAGTGAGAATTTTTTGTGATATAAATATTTAAAATCAGCGTACATTTTCAACGAAAAATAAATTAAATTGCTCAGTAAATTCATTAAAACATTAATTGAAAGGATTTCTCAGTTGATGAGTTGCTGAGTTGTAAAACCATTTTAATTTGATTAGAAATAACAAATTGAACAGGAATTAATTGTACACGAACATTTTTACATTTTCCATAACAGTCAATGTGAAGTATCGACACATAAACGACTGAACCGATATTAATAATATTTTGCATACTTTGTGTAGTTGTTAACTTGAAATATAGGATAATTTATACCTCAATTACGATAAATAATTTCCCAAGTGGGGCAAGAGGATTAGCTATTAGAATACAAATTGTACTGCATTTTAGAAACAATCTCCTATCCAACGGGATGACAAGTAAAGAGGTCAAAACGATTACGTTATGACGTATCATATCACGAGTGAGTCACATCTGTTATCGAGTTAGCACTTAATCTATATTTAGGTTACGGACATCTTATGCGCTGAAAATTTTCTTTTTTATTATGGAAAAATTATAATTATTATCTGCATTTAAAAAGCGAATGATGATGATTAGGTGTGGATGGTAGTCGAAATTTGACTAAGTACAGGGTGTCGTTTTTCCAAATTCTCTCACCTGATTTTCACTGCACTTAACGTGACCATACAAATTCTTTGGCTAAATCTGTTTTTAAAACGAAGTCTTATTTAGATCATTGCAAAACGGTGCAATTACATTAAACGGTTGCTAGCTCATTCTAACTCCACTATGTCAAATTTCGTTTAGTGTAAACAGGCGTGGAGCATTCTTTCGTTGTTCTTACTGCGTTCGAAAAGATTATAATTAAGCAATGTTTTAATACTGAACAACACTGAATACGAGCTCTAGTTCTATGTTCGTTTGATGTAAATGCACCGTTATATATTCCTCAGTTTTGACACACTCTAGGCGACATATCAAACCAATTATGGATAGTTTGGACTAGGATCGGCCTTCAGTCGCAATTCGATTATCCTATCGACTCTCTAACCTGATTTTCACTGCACGGAACGATGACATATCGACAAATCTGTTTTGCAATACGAAACAGCGATAGAAATATCATCGAGATACTTTAAGAGAACAATTTTTTATGTACCTTGTGATATGCTGACCCATAAGATATCACGAGGTGAAATAATTTTAACAATATATTGAAAGCAATACATCGATACAAGTAATTAATATTAAAACAATTGCAGGTTCATAAAGCAGTTGCTATAACTTAATAAATAAGTAATAACGCACTCTATAAATTTTATCTACCTATGTAAATTTTATCTACCTATGTACTACATGATTTTCTTGTCGCCTCTTCTCTGTAAAAACTTATTGAACCTTTAGTATCCAATTGTTACATAAAACTATGACGATTGTAAAGTGCTAAAAAAGTCTCCATAAGTAAAAAAGTCTATTTTAAATCTTAACGAGTGCGTTAACCTTGTAACAATGACTAGAAAATCAATATTCTCATAGGTTTCTCTGTGAGATGAAACTGAGACTATCTAGATTCTAGACATGCAATAATTGCTAATCATACGTCTAAGCTACGACTAATCTCTAGACAAAGAATTCTCTTTCAATTGCTCATTTTCCTATCCTACTAATATTATAAATGGGAAAGTTTGTGAGGATGGATGTATGTGTATGTGTAGGTGTGTATGTTTGCTACTCTTTCACGCAAATACTACTGAACCAATTACAATGAAATTTAGCAAACATATAGCTAACATATAACTTGGGTTGACACATAGGATAGGTTTTATCCCGGAAATCCCACGAGAACAGGAACTTTGCGGGTTTTTCTTTGAAATCGCGGGCGAAGCCGCGGGTGGAAAGCTAGTTTATTAATAAATATAATTTGAATTTTCAATTTATAGCAGCTCTATTGCTGTTAAAGACAGATTAGTCTTTAAAATTAATTTTGAATAGAATTGATTCAGATAAAATATTGAATTTGCTGGTGATGAAGATATGATCGACGTAATTGGAAAAAGACTTTCAAATTAGATTCGATAGATTTCAGAGTAAGCATTAAACTTTAATAAACATAAATGAGAAAGTTTTACTTGTTTTCTTAAGTTCGTTGGATTAAATTTTTTCAGGGAAATTGAAGGAGGAGACCTAAAAAGCTACATTTCGTAGGAATAGAAGAAAACATGGGGAAAATTTTAAAGCAAGGTAGGAAAACTTTTGACACCTGATATAATATCTACAGTGATTGTGACAAAACTGTCTGTATAAGAAGCTTATGCTCCATGTTTTCTCTTCTGCTTTTGAGCGATGTTTGAATTTTAAAGTTCGAAGTGATTCGGGATGAAAGTTCAGACTTGAAATTAATTTTCAGATGAAAGTTTTCTACGACAAAGAAAGAAGCAAGAAACAAAAGAAATTTATAGCCAAAACATTGAATACGGAAATCTTAAAATTAAATGAGGCAAACGGACACAGCCTCAGCAAAATGCTGCAAAAAACAGCGCTGATTTTCAGGCTGATTTGGTGATAGAGGCTTCAACTTAACATTAGTTATAAAAATTGAAATATCTATACTTAAAATAAAAACATATAAATTGCAAAGTGCTGTTTATACTATAGTTATAAATTAAGGATGCTTTGTCCTTAAAAGCAATCTCTATCAACCAAGAGTAATATCGATCTCATTCCTGTCTTTATGTCATATCCTGTAATCTCCGTGTACTTCCGCTATTATCTTCAAGACCGGTTACACATCCACTCGAGTGCATTTTTTCTTTTCAATAATAATATAATAATTGGTTTGAATATTAAAGAAAACAAAATTATATTACGAGATTGAAGAGGTGACGTCTCTGTAGTTAAGAACTCTAGCTTTTAATAAAAGAGGTGGGGTTGAAACGTTTTGATACTAAGTGGGCATTCATGTTATATTTTTTAAGTTAATATATATTCTTCCTAACATTATTCATTGAATGGGTTATAAACTACTTCATTATTATGGAGAAATGTGCAAACTGCAACACAGTGTTAACATTTTTAGTTTATTTAATTATCATATAAGTGGTTACTGGAGAGTTTGAAAAAATTACCTACATCAAAACTGCATCATTATAATATTAACATTTGTTAACCAAATGAACAAGATCAATCTTCAAGGAAGAACTGTGTCTATTACAGGGGGAACAACGATAAAAACACACAATGTCAAAACTTATACCTAGTTTTTTTTAAGATAAATTCAATCGATCTCCTATAGCAACGGGTTATATTGACCCGATGGAACCGTTACGTATCGAATTGGTTCGCTGGGTCTTTAATGCGTTTGTTTTTTTATATAAAATAGTTTCAAAATGACTACTTGGGTTGTGATGTTGGGCTTGTGCGAAAATATGTTTCAATGACAGACAAAAGATAAATATATATTTATATATATTTATAAATAAATAAATAAATATAAATAAAAGATAAATAGAAAAACTTAAATGTCTGTTTCGTAATTAGCAAGTTGCATAGTTATGCAAATAAATTTTCTTATACTGCAACATCGATTTAAACATTTAAAAGCCGTTGAGATGTCAATCTCAATGATCAAAACTTGGAATACCTATATGGAACATTTAGGTACTAGGTATTATGAATTAAAAAATAAATACTATTCTTTAGATTACTATCTATAGGTACATAGTTATTCAAAATAGAGCATTAACCTAGCTATATTCATACAAAGTGTTCGTATTAGATTCTTATGTTTAAAATAAGGAGGCTATTTTAAAACTTTCGTGCCCCACTGGCATCTATCCCGGTTTTACCCTACAAAAAAAAAATCGAATCTCCCGTTTCTGAGTTACGAGCGACATACACATTAACTCGTTAAAATTACATTACTACCTACTCCTAAATGACTTAAACGTTTTCACAAAATACGTTCAAAAACTTACATAATACAAATGTACCAAAATCGGAATTGCATTGTCGTTGAAACAATTGCATTACGAAGTATTTAGCAAATCGCGTGACCGCGGACGTTTGTGAAATATTGTATAATTGTGTTCTTTCCTTATATTATGTGTGAGACTAGGCCATTAACTTGTTCTAATAATAATAACTACTACATTTTATTACACTGCAATATATATTGTAATTTAATTTAAACTTTCTTTCGCATTTAAATTATGTGAAAGACATTAGCAGCTAGAACATAATCATAATTTTTATGAATAGGAGAATGTTTATTATGTATTTATTGCCCAATAATCTATACTAATATTATAAAGCTGAAGAGTTTGTTTGTTGGAATGCGCTGATCTCAGGAACTACGGGTCCGATTTTAAAAATTATATCGGTGTTAGATAGCCCATTCATCGAGGAAGGCTATATTAACAGGAGCGGAGCCACGCGGGTGCAACCGCGGAGCGCAGCTAGTATAAATATATTCCTGCTAGACCTATTCAATGAACATTTTCAGTAAAAACCGCAACGAAATCGCTTTTTTTCCGTCTCAAGCTTCGATGCTGCAAATATACTAAAACTTATTACTCCTCTCTCTAAACTATGAAGGTTATTACTTCATAACAATATTTTACTATTCAAAATAAGATGTTTATCTTTTTATTTCTCTGTAGCTCCTAAACGAATGAACTTACTGATCAGAGTATGCACATTTTTAATAGATAGATTCGCCGCATAATATGTCCTGACAAAAAAAAAATCGTAAGTATTTACGACGCGACGTTGTGATAATATAAGATTTATTTAATCTTTTATTCAGTGTTATATCTATAAATAAAACTGTAACAGAAGTTTTAAGTTAAAACTTGGCTTTCATTCAATCGTATATCTAAAAAGTCCATAAAACTATTCGCAGATAACATTTTTATAGCATTTTTATGGTTTTGTGGAAACTGGAACTTTTGGTGTAACGAGGTTTTGCGTATAACCATTTTGATGTTTAGCAGTGTTTTGTATTTGCATTTTGAAATAGAAAATAGATTTGTTAAAAGCAAGCTTAAGAAGTTTCAAATTGTTATCTTAAAAATTCCTAATATATTATTATTAGAAAAGGAAATCGCCTTGACTATCAGTCTGTTTGTACCCTGTCTCTATGTAGAGCACGTAACAAAGTAAAAAACATTTTTTATTACATATTATTATATAGTTTTGCCGATTTTTTTTTATTAATAATATATTCTCTTCTCTTTTCTTATCTCTCTTCTTATTTAATATGTAAAATTACTACATACAAGTAAGCAATGTTACATAAGTCATAAACCAACACAATTAATAATAATATTCTGCTATAAATACAGTCTAAAATTTCAAATATGTACGAGAATTAGGGAATGAAAATTGGCAAGGGAAACCGTCACGCGATGACAGGAAGAGCACGCGAGCGAAGCCGTGTGTAGAATGCTAGTAATAAGTATATAGTATAGTTTATAGAATTATAGAGTCGGTAACACAAAAATTGATGAACCGATTTTGATGAAATTTATATAGTAGATAGATAAATCTGCTATAATGGCTTATTTTTCAGGTAGATACTGCAGGAAAATCACGCGCCGAGATATGATGTTCATAAATTTTAAACGGAATCTATTAATTAAGTCAAAGTCAAATTTGTAAATTTAACAGAATGTTAATTGGAAATGTTAAACAACTAGCTTACCGCCCGCGGCTTCGCCCGCTTTGTCTAAAACCTAATAAATTATATAATAAAACCTTCCTCTTGAATCACTCTATCTATTTCAAAAAACCGCATCAAAATCCGTTGCGTAGTTTTAAAGATTTAAGCATACAAAGGGACATAGGGACATAGGGACAGAGAAAGTGACTTTGTTTTATACTATGTAGTGATGACTAATGAATGTGTAATGATAACAAAGAATTACTAATAATTGTTCACACACACTCAAACGTAGTGTTGATGTGTGCGTTAAGATTATATTAAGTGAGTAAACAAGAAAAAGCAGAGAAGATAGTGAAAATAACTTTCCGGCGATTACACATGTATGTAGGTATGTACCTAATTAATAAAATAGAACAATACTTTCTTGTATTGGTTTTAATTTTCTGATTAATCTAATATTATAAAGATGAAGAGTTTGTTTGTTTGAACGCGCTAATCTCAGGAACTACTGGTCCGATTTGAAAAATTATTTCGGTGTTAGATAGTCCATTTATCGAGGAAGGCTATATATCATCACGCTAGACTAACAAGAGCGGATCAATTCGGGGGAAACCGCGGGTACAGCTAGTTATGTTATAAAAAATATCCTACTATTTTTTAAGAATCAATATTATTTTTAATAAAATATAGTTATTTATAACACATAATTTGATTTTTGATAATATAGTCATTTATATTAAAACACTACATAAATTGAAATATTACCTAATAAATAAAAAAAAACTGGGGAACTAAGTAGGTGTACCTATGCTAGTCACAATAAAAGATAAAAGGCTTCTAATGTCGTCGATGTGTCTAAGGTCATCACTACAATATGTCAATGTTAGAACATATTTATAACATTATAATTTATTGATTTAAAATTTAAATCTTATTTTATTGGACAAAATAAATTATTTTTTTTTAGACAGTTAAGGAAAAATATTTCAGATTTGGATGTGTATTCAATACAATAATTATTATCAAATTATCTCCCAATCAGTTAATAAGTAAATACATTGGAATATAGCACTAATTTTCTATTCAGTTTTTCAATGGAAACCAATTTTCCAGCCCCGCCCACTGTGCTGAAAATAATCATAACATCATCTACAGATAAGAGTTATCTATGCTCTCATCTATTATATATGTATTCCAAATAAACAATAATTTAATTAATCACAGACAGCTTAGACATTTTATAGTCTACCCATAGAGCCTCCATTTATTCAGGCTAGGTCAAAGGTCAACGCACACTTGCCAAAATAATTTAAAGCACTTACTTCAGAAGCCCATTGAACCCGCCTCGTATCGCCGTTTCTTTCCATTATAAACACACACAGACTCACGACACCATCTCACTCTAACACAGACTAAGGCACAAGACACACGTCAAAATTTTCGACAAAAAAAAGAATTTCGTTTCGTTTACGCGGCAGATTTCTAACGTTCGGAAATGTCGGGAAAATCTTCGATGTCTGTTCCGCGGCTGCGCGGTCTCCGCTCTGAGTCACCCACACAATTTGCTATGACGCGACGTGTTGCAAATTTTGCATTTTTTTAAAACTCTGGAGACTGGAACTTAGTAACGTATCCGCCAAATCAGCTGATAGAACAGACAGCGAAGAAACGCGATAGCACGCTCTATCGGGTTAGTGTAACGATAGGGACACCTATATCCTCTATCTCGCTTTATCTAGGGGACTGGCGTGATAATTTGCATCTGATAGACGGCTGATAATAATTTCCTTTTTTGCATCCTATTGTTAGATTATTACGGTGAAAGCAATTATACAAGTCGATTAATTTTACACTCGATACGGAATTTGCTCGTTAATCAGTCACAATTACGTTGTTAAGGTAAATTGTGACGAAACGGGTCAGCATGAATCACGTAATTAACGTTTAACACTGCACAAAATTTGAGGCACAGGGTTTGACACGTTTGAATTTCGAACACAATTCGCGCGGGAATTTGGACGGTGACAGTTTATTTTTTTTTAATTTCTATTATGGACGAAGGAGGTTTTATTGCGAGTTGTTTCTTGTCGCGAGGCGACAGTCGACTAGTGGTAAGTAAGAAGCGAGGGAGTGGTGGTCGCTTGGTGGGATCGATACCATAGTCTGGTCGACGCAATGACCGTTCGTTCCCCACAGCCCTACACTTGGATTATAGGATAGTTATCATTCAAGGGTGGGCCGGCTATATTTATGTTGGATAATAAATCAATAATCTCGTGGTGGCTTTCTGAGTAATATACCTACATAATGTATTCATTATTACTCCCGCAGGTACTTTTCATGAAATATGAAACATGCTTAGTAATAAACAACCAGTTATTTATGGCAATATGATAAACATTTTATAATTATTTTAAATTCCATCCAAACACGGCATTTATTTAAATTATATTCTAATAAAGTAATTGTATTCCCGGATTGTACATTAGCATGCCTGTTTTGGCTTTAACTGTTTTAAGAAGAATTTAGTTATAGCTTAATAAGTAAAAATAATATTTTTTTGGCAGTTTAGTCAAAAAAGACTGAACTGATTTTATTATACCTACAAACTCTTACAAACTGCATACAAAATGATATAGCAGTGAGATGAGCTCTTTCGAATAGGACCGCATATCTCTGCAGTGCATCTCTACCAGACAACCAGTGGATATGGTAAAATCTGAACACTTTTTCAAACATAATATTTTGTTAATTTCCTATATAATCTGTAATATAGCAATCAAAAATAAACTATTTGGTAACGACTGAAACATGGACAGATAAAATGTGGCACTCGGGGACTGCCGCGGTAAAGCTATTGCATGCTATGCCTTCAAGCCACACCTCCGTGCCCGTCCCCGTGGGGAGCGTGAGGTTTTTCGTTACGGAATTTCTGGATTCGGTCCCCGCGCTCGAGGCCCGCGATAGAAGCTATGCAATAGCTTAAAAAAATATCGATTGTTCAAGATGAGTGGAGCAACGGTAGAGCGCAACTAAGAAAATTGTTTTTCTTTTATAATAATTATAATTAAACGTTCATCATAGCGCCATCTAGTTTTTATAACGGTGAACGAGGGTAATTATAATGAGTAGGTCTACCTACATACAGTACAACATAGAATTTTGGCGACAGATTCGTTGTCTGTCAGTCTATCTTCGGGGTTTAGAAATTAGAAATTTTTGATAATTTTCATAGTAGGTACATATAAAAAAAATATTTGATTCAAACAGTATAAAAGTACTTACCACCTGTTTCTGTCTGTCACTCTCACATTTAAGTAAATAAATCCTTATTTAAAATAATACAAAAATGTTGTAGAAACATTAAATTATAACTAGAGCCACCTACGTCTATAAATTTATCCTTTTAACCCATTTTCTATCTGCATGCGAAATTTGATCTAAATTTGTTTAACAATTCTTGTGGGCACACAATCATGCAAAATTACACAATATTCTGTTAACCCAAATCCCATTAATTTTCAAGTGGGATAGATGGATATTATCCTGAATTTAGAACGAATTTGACTATAAAACGCAAATACATTTATTTATTTATTCAATAATTACGTAAAAAACTATGTTTAAAAAATTCATGCTAAGTACTATTTTCCTACATTTATTATTTAGTAAATAATCAAATTATCAGGTCCCATAATATATTATTTAAGAAGATACGCATGTATGTAATTCGCTATCCAATTTCCTTTAAGGGCACAGACCCTTTGGGAAAACAAAGTTCACGGCATCAAGGCCATTGCCCAAACGACCAATAGGAAAGCGGGACCGCACAAGTTTCACAAAATCAGCCAATCACAAAGTCGCATGGCTCTTTTCATTGGTTGATATTAAAGTCATGAATGGAACCGAGGCTTTATTGAATTTTGCCGCCTTTTATGAATGGGGTCGGCTGAAATTCGCGCGGGATATTTAGTAGGGACTTCATAAGTTTTTGATCTTTTAAAGCCTTAGATATGAGCTAAAGCCAAAGCTTTTCCGTCAAAGGACTGCATCCATGATTACTTCACACGTCTAGTAATATTCTAGTCATGAATATTACCTATTTAGACTGGAATATCTTTGAATTTTCGTATAGCCTATGGATTGAAAAATAATTCATTGTTTCTTTTTAGTTTTTGTATAAAATTATGTTTACTTAGGTATAGTCATTTCAGATTTATATTAAAAATTTCCTTATTCTTTATCTCACTTTAATTAACTTTGAAAATCGATTTAGCTTGCCGAAAGTCGTACATTTTCATGTAGGAAAGATTTTACAGGAATTTTGTGATGATAAAAATATTTAAGAACGAAACCCTGGCTTGTCCCTTTAGATAATAATAAACTAGAGGGATTATATAAGCTAATTTACTGTGTTTGCTAATTTATAAGACATAGGTAGATTTTTATTTCCTAATACAATAAGCTAATCTAGAACTAAGTTGATCACCAAATTTTCCACGCCAGCTTAGTACGGCTTCTGTCTGCTTGCTAATCCTATTTTTGTCATTACCTACATAATAATTAGGTCCAATTTCATAATTTAGGATTAATATTATTAATAACCTTGAAATTTGATCTAGCTGAAGCGAGACTATCAGATTCTATTAATTTTGTAAAAGACTTCAAGATGAATGCTTATTGCATGCAATTAATTCAATTTGGTTTTGCATAGTACCTAGTTATTTAAATTAATCATCACTACATAGTATAAAACAAAGTCGCTTTCTTTGTTCCTATGTCCCTATCATGTATGCTTAAATCTTTAAAACTACGCAACGGATTTTTTTAATAGAACGAGTAATTCAAGAGGAAGGTTTTAGTATATAATTTATTAGGTTTTAGACAAAGCGGGCGAAGCCGCGGGCGGTAAGCTAGTTTCTATATAATTAATTATTATAGTTAGAAGTAGCGACTATATAATGTATAGTTATTATTTGAACCGATATGATATCAAGATTGTGAATAAATTAATTATTAACCAAAAAATACATTTATTTCTATTATTGCAGTCCATTATCCTAAATAGTAAATTTCAGCTTAAAAATCATAATGTTTTTAGATTTTAGCTATTAAATTAAAAACGCCTGTTACATGAACGACTGTTTTATATCTGAGTATTGCCATTATATTTATGCAGGCGTAGTATTTTTTATACCATTTACAAGTTACATCTCAAGAACGGCTGATGAGATTTGATTTATTTTTAGTTTGATGGATTTGCCTCTTCATCGATAAGGATATGAACTTTTAAAAATTTGACAAATCTTCAAAAAAAAAGTCAACTCGAGCGGAGCCGGGGCGAACAACTAACTATTATATAAAATGTTCAATATTACAGACAAGTATTAGGTCAGCTGTTCACACATTATTTTCATTTTCGCATTACAATTTACAACCGCGAAGTAATTAAAAATGCAGACGCAATCAGTGCGAGGGTCTTGTTTATACATTCATATAAATCGGTTGCCCATAAAGTATTGTAGTAAATCATTGATTTTTTTAAACAAATTCTTTGCTTTTCCTATGTAATATAAAATATTAAACATTATATACGTATACCCAGTATTTGCTATTTTGAAATCATTTTGTATATATATATTTTATGCACCTATCGTTAATTATTTATACAAGAATGCCCGTGTAATTTTCATATTTATCGGTCTTATAAAAAAAAAACTTATTCACTCGCAATGTAATCAGTGATCAGACTGCCATACATTCCTTCTTTTATCTGCCATACCATGGCCTACATAATACCGCATACGGTCTTTTGAATTGTCTTTTTCTTTTTATCTGTCTAATAACTAATTACTAATAAATATTTACCCATAAATTATATAAGACATATTTATATTTTATACATTCAATTACCTACCAACAACACAAATTCATAATTATTTGAGACCTTATTTCAATATGTAACTCACATGTGACCATATGTAGGCTAGGTTATTGTTAAAATTGTCCATTTAGGGCGTTATGAAACCGTTCACAATATTTTGAACAAAAGGAGGTTTAGGATGAAGATTAATGCCCTATTGTTTATGCAACAATGACCCTTATCAACACGGCACATTCGCGACTGTTATTAAAATGACTATGTTTTTGGGTCAACTATAGAGTAATTTGGCAATGTATGATTGGATATTGAAATGCTGAGTATTTATAGATAGAATCAGGAAATTTAATTTAATTAAATGTATACGTAATAAACACTAAGATGTGGAAATAAATGTAAAGAGAGCCAAAAGCGAGCGCGCGGAGAGAAACAACTTTATTTTATAAAAGTCTCTGAGCTTTGGCTTGACATCGCCCCGGGATAAAAAATAATTATTAAAGTCTATGTATGTGACACGGTTGAAAATTTATAATTCTAAATTCTAATGCTAGGCAAATATTTCTTCTATATGAAATATGAATTATCATGTAGGTAAATTATCAAGTTGATTATATATATTAACTTTTTTGTGTAGATAGTAGAATTGAATATTATTAATTGAATTATATAATAATTTCACCTCATTTTAGTTCATTAATAAATAAAGATTTACTTTTTAATTCAAACTTTTATGAATGATTTACCGTTCAACTTCGTTAGCTTTGATACGAGACTGGGAAAATTTAATTTTCATATTTATTTTGTGTATTAAATGGAATTAAGTAAGTGATTTATAGATAATTAATTTTATTTTATTATGTATTTAGATAGGCGTATCCCAGAATTCAGTGAAGTTCGTGTTGATTTTTTTGAATTTATTTTCAACAATTTTAATATTTCAGCTTTTCAACTAAACTTATATGTATAAACTAAACATAATATTATGTTTATAATTAAATATCGTATCGTATGTAGCTCTATGTAACTTATTAATCACTTATCTAACCAATACACTTCGTTTCGTATATTGTTTTTAGTATGTCGCAAGAGACTGATCTTTTTATATACTTAGGTATTTATTTATAATAAACAACCCATCAAAACATTTCAGACAAATCATACAATATTCAACTCCCGTAAAGAAAAACGGGTGTGGAAGGAACACTGCTTGCTACCTTTAATATTATACGCCTTTGTATTCTAGACAGGTCCTACATATTTAGGCATTCTGGGCTGAATTTCAGAGGGCTCATTAAATTTGCTCATAACTTGACGAAGCGTCTGGAGTGACGAGATTGTATATTTTATGACACTTTAATATGAAATGTTTCATGGTATTAAGCTATTCATCTGAACTTAGTATATAGAAGAGAAATTTTAATCTGGTAAATCTAGTATCTAAAGCATACGGTGGATTCAGATAGGGTTTTCAAATTTTCATCAAGAATTTACGTTGTTTCTGTTATAATCAAACTGGAAAATAAATTAATATAGGTAGAAAAAAGCAGACATCTTTAAAATTTAATTGTGTAGAAAAATAATTATAATAACAGTTTCCAAAATATAAGTACTTACCTATTAATTATTTTTCTCGTGATTTCAATAAATTATTAGAACATTGTATCCTGTCTTGTGATATATCTAAATTTTGTATCCTTATTTAGTATAAGGAGTAAATAATGTGCTCAAAATTAGAAGGTTTTCGTAACAGAACACGCCTATGAAGAATTCCTCGTATATAGCACCATACAGAGTATTCCTCTAAAAATCTACACATAAAAATCACTTCTATTCTCCAAGCAATAAATTCCAATTTACCTTATCCACAGGCATGGATGGGCACGCACGACACAAATTCCAGAATGATCCGATCATCTGGTAGCAGCCGGTCGGCTCGTGGACTGGTTCAAGCGTCTGCCCTGCCGCCCTCAGGCATGTGCTGCTGCTGGAATGGGAAATTAATAAATAAATAAATAATAAATAAAGCCTTTAATAATAACAATCTAAATGTTAAGTACATTTCTTCTTAACCCATTGAGCCCCAAGCGGCCCGATCGGTCCCAGACACAATAGATTTTCTATTGTGTCTGTGGTTCCGGGGCCTGAGTTACTAAAACTACTTAAGTATTATTGAACATGTAAGTTTATGAAAGCAACATCATATTAAAATATTATTGTTTGTATTAGACACCGGTTTTATGATTGTCTTGCTCTTTGGCATAGGCCTCCCCAAGAATTCTCCACATCGATCTATTTCTTGCTATCCTCGTCCAGCATGGTCCTGCCACCTCCTTTATATCATCCTCCCATCTTGGAATGGGAAATTAGGATTAGATAAATAAATTTTGAAAAAAAAAATATTTTTTAGGGTTTCGAACATCAAAAGGAACGGAACCTTAATGGGATCATTTTGTTGTCCGAATATCTGTCAGAGTACTTCCCATGAACACAGCATCTTGAAATTTGGTAAAAGCAACGTATATAAATCTCGTGTCACAATGTTTGCACTCAATGGACTCCTAAACCACTTTACCGATTATAATAAAATTCGCACACCATGTGCAGTTCGATCCAACTTGAGAGATAGGATAGTTTAAATCTCAAATCGTTTTAGAGAAAGCGGGCGAAGCCGCGGGCGGTAAGCTGGTAGCATTATATTATCTTTGGCACAGATAGGGAAATAAACGCTGATAGCATTTTTTAAGGCAGGCAGGAGTCAGGCTCGGTACGATGCCTAATAAATTATTATAAAAACAACCTCTATGTTGTAAGCGACTAGTAAGAAATAAATATAAAACTTGCTTGTTTTTTTCTGATAGTTTCTATTTCAAGCTGTTTAAAAACATAGATATTATTATGACTTTTATTCACTATATTTATAAACTCAATCAAATTAGAATATGCAAAATCGGATGGTTTTGTTTATTTTCTGAACTATAACGAACGAGATTTAAAATGGGAATCCATAAAAATGCAATATGGATCATTGCCAAAACGAATTCAATGCAAATAGTTTTGTTTTTATTGTGATTGCGTTTAGAGGTTTTATCTATCAGTTTTTAGGGTTCCGTAGCCAAAATGGCAAAAACGGAACCCTTATAGTTTCGTCATGTCCGTCTGTCCGTCTGTCCGTCTGTCCGTCTGTCACAGCCGATTTACTCGGAAACTATAAGTACTACAGTGATGAAATTTGATGGGAATATGTGTTGTATGAACCGCTACAAAAATATGACACTAAATAGTAAAAAAAAGAATTGGGGGTGGGGCCCCCCATACATGTAACTGAGGGATGAAATTTTTTTTTTCGATGTACATACCCGTGTGGGGTATCAATGGAAAGGTCTTTTAAAATGATATAAAGTTTTCTAAAAAACATTTTTCTTAAAGTGAACGGTTTTTGAGATATCAGCTCTCAAAGTCGTAAAAAGTATGTCCCCCCCCCTCTATTTTTATAACTACGGGGTATAAAATTCTAAAAAAAATAGAGGTGATGCATGCTAATTAACTCTTTCAACGATTTTTGGTTTGATCAAAGTATCTCTTATAGTTTTTGAGATAGGTTGATTTAACTGTAATTTATTATATTTGCTGCTACGGAACCCTTTGTGCGCGAGCCCGACTCGCACTTGGCCGGTTTTTCTCTTTACTTTATGGATAGATGCTAACCGCGAAACTCCAGCTCTTTTAAATTTCAATGTAACGTTACATGTTTTAAAATAATATCATTTCATTCCCAAAAATATTTACCTACTTATTGATGTTCATACGTAAGAAATAGGATATATCACAACCATATAAAAACGTGAATTTTCGCACTTCAGGGAATGCAATCTCATTTAGTATCATTCAATCACGAGATGTTGACGATCTCGTGAGGGATGCTGCTTTTCGCATTGAATATCTTCTTAATTTTCATCAGCATAACATATATTTTTTATTATTTATATAATTATTATTAATCAATTAATCAATTTGATTCTGCTTTTATTACACAAGAGAATGTGAGATCGATCACGAAAACTGCTGTAATTTTTCTTAAGGTGAATGTTCCGCCCGTCCCTCCATACATTTTTGATTACC
>CAJQZM010033029.1:415-14421 GCA_907164665.1 Colias nastes | reverse complement strand
CGCAATTCGGCATTTTACTTTATTCAGCTTCACGTCTTTCCTTGGCGAACTGCAAGCGCGGACTGAGTGTAGGCCAGCGTCAAGTAAGTTTCATAAACTTAGTTTGGACACGGGAAGTACATACACTCGCTTAGTCTATCTTGATACATGTCTGTGGTTCTAACGAAACTTTCTGCTGATTTTGGTGCGGGGAGGGTAACTCACACTATTGAAATACAATCACACATTCACAAAAATAATTTGTGTCTCGAAAGTCGTAAAAATTTACGACCTTTTAAGCGACGAGTTTTTAAATTCAACTCTTTCTCTAAGTTCATAAAGATTAAATTTGTATTTCATTCCAAGTTGTCTCGTGGGGAGTGTGGTTCAATATCGCGTTCTAAATTCAAATTTATAACTTAGATTATAAAGATTAAATTTGTATTTCTTTAAAAGATAGTCTCGTAAGGAATGCGGTTCATTATCGCGTTTTAAATTCAACTTTATCTCTTAGTCCATAAAGATTAAATTTGTATATTTTCTTTCCATGATAGTCTCGTGGGGCCGCATCAATGATCGAGTAAACATGACTCGATTATTTGTCTTGATCATATCGCTAAACGATACATCGACGATTATTAGAAATTGCATTTAATTAGAAATGTACGTTAAAAAAATTAAAAAATATACACAAATGAAAGGTTATTCCATCTTTTTTAATATTCGACATGTTTGAATTGCTTCTGCAAGTCTTGACAGTGCAAAACGGCATTTTTAGCGGAGCACTCGCAGACGTCCTTTCGATGTTTTACGAATACGCAGAGTGTTTGTAATCGATTACGCAAGTAGTTTTTATGAAAGCATAAGATTTTTCGATTCGAATAATCTTATACCTCGGCAAAAGAGGAAACGCCTGCGAGTGTTATCCATTACTTAATGATCTAAGACTTTCTATAGCACAGCTGGGTCAAAGCGAGTTTAAATAGGTATTTATTTGTTTTGTGCGAATATCGTGGCGAACTACAAGAATGTACGCAAACTAGTTTGCGATGACGCTCGTATGCGAATGTTTCTGGTTTCGTGGTTTAATTTTGAAAACGGAATAATCCACGGAACAGAAAACCATGTTTAAATTTATTAGTCCATTGAAAAGTTACATTTGGGGTTGCGTTTTTTAGAGGACGCAATTTTATTTTTGTGATGTGTAGGGGGGTCAGTGTGAAGCTAAAACCAAGTTTGTGGGGTCGCCACCCTTGTCCCACGGCCGCCATCTTGAAAATAGCGGCTGAAATGGTTTTTACGATATATCTCTTAAACTATTTATCTGATAAAAAATAATTGTCAACAATATTTGTTGCAAATTAAATTCTCTACAACTTTGGTCAAGTGACTTTTTATCGTAGAATTATAAATAAAAAAGTTATAAGAGAAAATGTTCAGAAATTAGAGATATTTATATTTTTCAATAAAACTTTTTTTTATCATTTTACGAAGAAATTATATCAGACCATTTTTGTAGATTATTTTTCGAGGAACAACTTTTATATACAACATTTTTTTCATTAAGTAAATAGCTAAGGTTTTACAGCGCTCCGAAGTGAGTACTATTTTTCAGTACTCTTAGTTATACAGTATACATATATTATGTGTGTACTAATAATAATTTGTCATCTGTAATTGTTTTTCATTGTTATTATAATTTTTTTTAATAATTAATTTTGCAATATTATTTATACTTAATTAATTATTGAGTCTTTTCCTCGCCACCCAGGAGGTAGAGTCTGGAAGCGCGTTTTTTTTACGTCAAAAAGCAGGGCTGAAATGTTTTGCAGTGTGCTTCCATTGTTCTGGAGTCTGGGAAAAGAGCCAATGGCCAATATACGTATAGTTAAGAGGAAAGAAAAATAGTACTCACTTCAGAGCGCTGTAAAACCTTAGCTATTGTCGTAACGAAAAAATGTTGTATATAAAAGTTGTTCCTCGAAAAACAATCTACAAAAATGGTCTTATGTCATATTTACGTAAAATGATAAAAAAAAGTTTTATTGAAAAATATAAATATCTCTAACTTCTGAACATTTTCGCTTATAACTTTTTTATTTCTTGTTCTACGACAAAAAGCTACTAGACCAAAGTTGTAGAGAATTTAATTTGCAACAAATATTGTTAACAATATTTTTTTATCAGATAAATAGTTTAAGAGTTAGGTATATCGTAAAAACCACTTCAGCCGCTATTTTCAAGATGGCGGCCGTGGGACAAGGGTGGCGACCCCAAAAACTTGGTTTTAGCTTCACACTGATCCCCCCTACACATCACAAAAATAAAATTGCGTCCTCTAAAAAACACAAGGTTAGGCCACACCCCGGACACTCCATACAAAATTATCGTTTTGACAGTCACACTGTAGAGACTGCAAATGTGTGTTTTAACGCTTTATGGTTGGCACATTTGTGACTAGCGTAAAAAAAAAATTCGCGTTTTTCTGATGAAATACATCCGTAAACAGCACAATATCTAACTATTTTCTACGAAAAACGATAATCACAAATCCAAAATAATAAAATTACTTTAAGTCAATTTGTGTTGTCAATCTTCGTTGCGTATCGTCCTTGCAGAAAAATGTGGCCCATTTTAATCACGATCGCGCGGGGTGAGGTAAATTTAATTTTGGCGGGAGGCGGAGAGTGTCCGTTCTGTAGCGTTTAGCTACTATTATGTATTCTGTGGTTAGGCCTAAAAAATGTAACATTTCAATGGACTATATAGCGTTTTCAAGCAACAAAGAACTTGACATTTATATTTATGAGTTATGAACTTATCCGTGTTTTCCAACTACAGCACTAGAGCGCATTATGCGGCATAATGCTTAACGTTGAATGTTCCAACCTTAGAGTATATATTACAATAGTATAGAGCGCGTGTATTGCACAAATTGCTTAGTGCGCATCGTAGGCAGATGAGCTATAGATACTATATAGACACAATATACAGATACATACAGTAAGGAAACTTCATACAAAATGTTCGAAATGTCTCCCCCCCCATCAAGCGTGTTTACAAGGGTATTGAGGGGGATCGATAGTAGCGGGTGACACATTCACAGATTTTGAATATAGTATGGAAAAAAGTTTAAAGTGATGTCAATTCACATTAAATAAATATCGATTGTTTCAGTTTGTAGCCCTTTCAATAAATATATTTGTAAATACCATATCTGACTACAAGTTAAAAAGAGACTATTTTTTAATTTCTATAGATATGGCAGTATGAGTTTTATATTATGTTGACATATTTTCTATCAAAATGATAGCTACAAATAGTACCTATTAGGAGTCCAGTCTGTTTAAAGATCGCATCTATTTTTTACGCAATCTAGAAGAGCACGAAAATATAAAAAAAGGAAACCTTAAAAAAATCTTGTTTAAATTTATGTGCATAATTACGTAAATATTAGGGAAGAAAAAGATAGATATTATAATTATTGTATTTTTATCGATACGTGGCGTCTCCACTTTGTCAAGCACTAAGCCTGTCAAACTATTTTCTTTTTCTTCCTAAAACAAAAAGGTAGAGGTTCTATGCTCGTATAATAATAATTTTAATTTATTTTTGCATATTTTGTGTTTTTTAATTTAATTTAATTTATCGTTTTAAAAATAATTTAGTAGGTATACCTACATACAAGTATTGTAAATTCTGGTTTAAAATAATTATTGAATATATGTATAATACAAATATCAAGCATTATAAATAATTTAGGTACATTAAATAGCCTTCGGCGTCCATAACAAAACTAGATTTCGAAATATAGCACTGATAAAAACGTATTTACTTTTACAAGCTGTATTAATTCGGATTGTTTCTTCTTGTAAATTCATATTTAGGCTACACCATTTTTGTATTTTAACAGGTTTTAATCTCCAAATTACCACAAAATCAACTGTGAAAAAAAGCAAACAGAAATATACAGGCCGAATTGATAACCTTCTCCTTTATTTTTCAAGTCGGTTAAATATCAAAAAGTAACAGCCCTATAGCTATACGTCATAATTTCATGGGGGGGGCTTAGTTTCCTAACTGTATGTACGTAGTATATATCTGTCAACTGTGATATAGATGTGTGTGTGACAAATAGGGATGGGTAGGTATCAATTGCGTGTTGAACTATCGATAAGTTATGTAAATAAATATGTATCATAAGTAAATTTTATGTTCAATAAGTTATTAAAGGAAAAATATATGAATAAAGTTTAAATATGTAATTTTAAATTTGTTTACCAACTGAATAAAGTTTGTTTATTCCATTTGAATATTTCTTGTATTAATTATAAGTACTTTAAAAAAATATGACGCTTAATTGGAATATCAGAAAAACGTGAGTACTTTTTAAATAATAAAGTTAATAAAATAAAAGATCGGGTTTAGTGCTATTTCTTTAATAATAAATCAAACAATAATAATAATGTTTTAAAAATGTTAAATAACAATAAGAAATAATTAATAATTTAAAATGATAATATAATAAATATTAATATTTTTTTTATTTAATTTTATCCATTCTACTATCAAAATCTTCAAAATCAATTTAGCGGTTCAGAAAATATATCGTAACATTACATACTTTACATTTACACTATAATACATTCGCATTCATTATATTAGAAAGTGTATCATACAAAACACACCACAAATTTACTTATAATACATTTTTAAAAGAGTTTTAATTTTAAAGTTAAATAAATAATTTGTTAAAATATAGTTCTTCTAGTAAACTTTATATCGAGTACAGCGTTGGTCAGGTCACATCACTACGATCACGTGGCGGCAGTGAGGCGCGCGAGCGAGCCTGCGCGTGTCCGCCTTCCACCTCCCCTTCACCCCCGCGATGCTAGATTTATTTTCATAAAAATAAGTATAACAATCGACTTACTGATGAAATGTGATACTGGATTTCAATTTTGTGCATTTTCTAGTATCGTTTTTGCAAGATAGAACTGCACATTTCACCATGTTTATTCGTAAATATGAAAAAAATTCCAGAGCAACGCACTTCGACAGCACTCAACCACGACTACGAGCGCTCGCGGCGGGAACGTCGTGTTGTTCCCACCTGTGCCTACTGTTCCCACTTGGTTGTTATCACTCTATAGATAGTATATATACTCTAAGGTTCCAACTACAGCAACGCTTCGCACAATCGATGCGCGTGAATTGATGCGTGCAATCGATTTATCGTTAGTAATTATTAATTGTTGGAAAAAAATTTAAAGCTTTCGTTTCATTGTAGTTTTTTCGAAATAATCAAAGTTAATTCAAATTGTGTTAAAAAAATAAATATAAGTATGGATGAAGGTACAAACATTGAAAAAAATGTTAATGAAATAATCAAAATCCAAATTACTTAAAATAACCGTAAATATTTTACAACCAATTATTATGTATACCACTTTATTTGTACACATAATGAGGTTATTGCTAACTCTATGAATATTTTTTTTTTCAACACTGAACTTAAGCGCAACCTGCTGGTGCGTTTCACGTTCCAATTAAGCATCAGCATAATTCGGCATTGTGCGCCATTGAGTCGCATTATGCTCTGTAATTGGAAAACAGCCTATGACCACCACAATGACCACAGTTGTGACCGTACCCTATATATTATTATACTCTTTGCCGTAGAGCGAGAATGATAATATGACATTGACTCGACCTGACTAATATATAGTTATCTGTGGACTCGACTCGACGTCAAAAAGAGTTGTAAAAATAACAACATTTCATCATTCATGTCTCAGGAATTTGTTGTTATTCATCGGGATAAATATATACAATTCGTTTTGAACATATAAGCTCTAGTTTCGAAGGTAACAGAATCCATAGAAGCAGTGCACAATGGGCGCACCGAGCGATTGGCAATTGGAATGTACTGAATTAAAGCAGAGAGGAGCTTATCTTCTTCAAACTGGTCAATGGTCAGATTGTACGTTCCTGGTGGGCAGTGAGCCCAACCAGGAAGTGATAGCTGGCCACAAGCTTATCCTAGCGATGGCCTCGCCCGTCTTCGAAGCTATGTTCTATGGGGGCATGCCAGAAAGGAATGATCCTATACCTATTTTGGATGTTCAAATTGATGCTTTCAAGGATCTTTTAGAGTATGTATAGAACGGTTTATATAACATGTCGTTAATATATAGACTTTATAACTGTTCTAATAATAAATTTGAATTTACACATTTGAATTTATAACTGTTCTAATAATACATTTCACTTTACAGATACATATACACAGGAAATATAAATTTATGTTCATTTGATAAAGCTTGTGAATTATGTTATGGTGCCAAGAAGTACATGTTACCTCATTTGGTGAAGGAATGCACACGGTACTTGTGGTCTGATTTGTATCCCAGGAATGCATGTAGGGCTTATGAGTTTGCTCGACTTTTTGACGAAAATGTTCTTATGGAAAAGTGTTTACAGGTAAATGCATTTATTGCATATTTATCTTAAATATATGTAGAATGTAGATTCAATGGAAAATATGAATATTCATAAATTTACTCCAAACAATCAAATTAAATTCGCTAAAGGATTCTTGTAGAAAGCAAATATAATATATTGTGTTACATCTACAACTTTTTTAAGTACATTCATAATATAATAATTTTTATTAAAATTTATTATGCAAAAACTTGTACCTCTTTGATTATACACAATTCAAATTCGTTAAAAATTTCATTATTGAAAAATTTTGTTACACACAAAGCATAACATATCATTTTCTATCTCTATACATGTTTTCCTTGCTTTTCAGATAATCAGTACAAACACAAAAGAAGTGCTAAACGACAGTAGTTTTGAGGAAGTTGAGCTAAATACAGTTATAACAGTGTTCTCTTTGGATCATCTGAATATTGACTCAGAAATGGATCTCTTTAATGCCGCTGTGAGGTTGGTTTCAATTTACTTTACCATTATATTTTTTAGATTTATCACATTGAAGCTCAATAAATGACAAGTTTTTTATAAATACAAAATATTTGATCATGAATGTGCATCAAACCCATTTCTTTCACCGACAATGGCAATTTTTTTAAATCAATTTGTAAAAATAGTATATAAAATCATAATACAACACTATTTTGTTACTAAGTAGTAAAAAATACTAATCCATTGTTTATTATAATGATGCACTTAATTTAATGATATTATTTTTATTAAAAGGTATTCAAAAGCTATGGAACAGAAGAAAAACGCTGATAGAAGCACAAGTCCGTCAAATGAGGGCCAGGCTCATGAGAGAGTTGAGAGTCCTGGACCTTCCACATCTAAAGAGAGTTCACAGGTATTAAGAACTTTTATTTTTAAAGGAAAAATGGGCTACATGGGTTTTACGTCCCTATAACACAGTGAAATTAATGTTTACATTACCTGTGTACCATCATTTACATCATTAAATTTAAATCAAAAATGCAGAGTTGTCGGAGGTCACTGGTTGACCCTGCACAGGTTTTCTTAGTGGGTTAACCAGGGATTTACAATAAAGATGTGATGTGAAAAAATGTGAAAAATAAATAAATTTTGCATTTGAATAACATTTTAGCCTCATATCGTCAAATTCTGACATGTAAACATTGTGTCCTTAAATATATTTTGTTATTTAAAAATAGTTAAAGTGGTCTAAAGTTGTGTTGTTATTAAGGGAACATTTTAAGAGTCTCCAAATTGTCATCCTAAATTTGAAAATAGTTCCAAAACATAATAAAACGTCGGTGAATCGGCTGAGAGTTATTGTTGATTGAAATCGTGTGATATACGTGAACTCACCTGGCTTATTGCAATTGATCACATTATTTATCAATCCTGTTAAACAATAAACAATATAAAGTGCAAACAGTGCGAAATTGTGCTAGTGGAAGTATTTATTTACGATATAAGTGTACGTTATTAAATTTTTTTTTTTATTACCCTCAGTCATAACTGATAAAAATAAATTAAAAAATCCGAAGAAGAATATCGCGTAATTTGACTGGACGCTCAACGGTTGGTTTGGCTTCGTGTAACATACATCGGTATTAGTAGTCTGTGGTATTAGATAGAATCTTGAGTCCTCGGTTCGATCCCACGTAATACCAAATAAATTATTCTTTTTTTTTTTTTTATCATCTACTTTAACAAGAACTTACATAATATTTTACCGAATATAAGGATAAAGAGAGGAAAAAAAAAAAATATAATAATAATATTATAGTTAAACAAAGTAAATTAAATATGGCCTCTAGTAATAAAGGTCTCTTGTGTTGTGCATGCCCAAATATCATTAGTGGTCTCGAATACCTATCTTGTCTACACTGCACAAGTCGTTTCGATCTGTTGTGCGCTAACATCCCCCTTAAGAAATTCAACTTAATGTCGGAATCGCAAAAAAGGGGATCCTAGATAGATAGATCCTAGAGGTGACAATTCAAATACCCCGGTTCGCTCAAATGCACTAACACATAAAAGTACAAGCTCTTCAGATGACGAGCAAATAATTCAAAACAACATTACTCATCGAAAGAAATCGGCGCAGAACCAATCTAAGTCAATAATTTGTGATCCGAACTTATTATCCTTAATAAAAAGCGAAATTCAATCAGAAGTGCATGAGGCTGTTAAAGCATCAATTGATTCTTATATATCGAAGGAGTTAAATGGGATCAGAGACCAATTATCAGTTTTAAATGACTTTCAAAAGACTTTAGATTTCTTATGCGCCGACTATGACCAATTAAAGTGTGAATTTAAACACATTCAAGATACTACTTCGATTTTGAAAAAAGAGAATTCTGTATTGCAATCTAATGTCAGCGATTTATCAATGCGCATTAATTTATTAGAACAACATGCACGTGAGAATAATGTGGAGGTGAACGGACTGCCTGAAAATAAAGCCGAAAACTTAATTTCTGTAATGAAGCAGCTTTGCTCCATCGTTTCCTACCCAATTCAGGAATCCGACATTATAACATGTACACGCGTAAGAAAACTCGACGATTCTAATAAAAGACCGAGATCTATTATTTTTAAGCTCCGTAGTACACACGTTCGAGATGGAATAATATCAGCTGTGTCAAAGTTTAATAAAAACACACAAAACGATCGTATTAATTCTAGTTTGTTGGGTTATGGTGGAAATAAAACTCCTATCTATGTGTCGGAACATTTATCTCCATATTATAAGTCCCTTCATGCTAAAACACGCCTCGTTGCAAAGGAAAAAGGTATAAAATTTGTCTGGGTAAGAAACGGGAGAATTTTGACCCGGAAGGATGAGCGATCTCAACCCATACAAATTAAGAACTTCGAATCTCTTAACAAATTATAATATCATTGCCCTAGGAAAAAGTCCGATATTCAATATTTTACCATTCAATATATATTATCAAAATTTTCGAGGTATGAAAACTAAACTAGATGGTATAAGGTTAATGTCACTGCAAACCGAATACGACATAATTATTGGTACGGAAACTTGGTTGGATTGTTCAGTATTTGATAATGAGATTTTAAATGAAAATTATAATATATATAGAAGAGACCGGCAATCTACGGCATCTATAAAGACGAGAGGTGGTGGTGTTATTATAGCTATATCTAAAGAAATTCAATCTGTTCGTATGCGTCACCTTGAAAGTGTATATGAAGATTTATGGGTTTCATTGAAATGCATATCGGAGGGCAAAACTAGGGATATCTTACTATGTGCTGTTTATTTACCTCCTCCAGTGTGTTCTTATGTAGTAGATGGTATTTTGGAAAATATAAGTAATGCTATACAATCGCATCCATGTGAATCAATAGTTATAGGGGATTTTAATATGGGATTTATTGACTGGACGGTGGAATCAGATATGTATTTACGCCCGTGCAACTATGATACTTCATCTGGCTTGTCTCTAGTCGATTTCATGTCTCAAAATGATTTACTCCAATTTAATAATGTTAAAAATCATAACCAGCGAATTTTAGATTTAGTTTTTGGCCGAAATTGTCAGATTGAAGTATCAAAGGTTTCTGTTCCCTTAGCTAGATTAGATCCTCATCATCCGGCAATTAAAATTAATGTAGCATTATCTAAATCTAAATATTTAATAAACAAACCATATGCAAGTCGAATTTTTTTTAAATCTGATTATTATTTGATTAACTCCAAGCTGTCAGAGATAAACTGGGAACAGGAATTGGTTTCGTGTAAAGATGTCAATGCTATGGTTTCAAAGTTTTATAGTTTGATCAATGATGTAATTAATCTTCACGTTCCCAGCCACAAAACAAAAAGCCGAAAATATCCTATTTGGTATAGAAAGGATCTTATTAAGCTAATCTCTGAAAAAGAAAAACTCCGTAAAAGGTTTAAAATCTATAAAAATCCTAGGGACAATCTAGAAGTCAGCATCCTGAGTAAAAGAATTAATAAATTAATTAAATCTCAGTATAAGGACTATATAACTAGTATAGAAGCTTCAATAAAGCATCATCCTAAAAAATTCTGGACGTTCATTAAAAGTCGTAGGGGTTGTTCGTCGACTTTTCCCTCTAGGATGAAATTAGGAAATTTGTCTTCCGATACTGGACCTGGCATTTCCGAGCTCTTTGCTTCTCATTTTAATTCAATATTCTCATGTAGTGACCAGCAGGTATTTACCGCGGATAATGATATATATTCACAATTCTCCATATATAATATCGAGGTAATTGAGAGCCATATTCTAAAATTGCTCCGTTCCCTCGATCCTAGTAAGGGCGCAGGACCGGATGGAATCCCGCCATTTTTTATTATTAAAACCAGCCATAATCTTTCCTTTCCGCTCAAAATCATATTTCAGAAATCCCTAGAGTCTTCGATTTTTCCAACCGCGTGGAAGACAGCAAATATTGTCCCTATTTACAAGAAAGGCGATAAAGATGATGTCAAGAATTACCGTCCGGTTTCTCTACTAAACACTTTCTCAAAAATATTTGAACGTTTGGTACTATCCGCCGTTACTCCATACTTTAGCAACCTTATCAATGATTTTCAGCATGGATTTTGCAAAAATCGGTCGACAGTGTCAAATTTACTGCACTATTCAACATATATCAGCGAATGCTTAGATAGAGGCTCTGAAACGGATGCCATATACACAGACTTCAGCAGTGCATTTGACAAAGTCGACCATACAACACTGTTGGTAAAATTGAAGAATTATGGCTTCCACGGAACTCTCATCCAATGGTTTCATTCTTATCTTCACCATAGGGTTCAAAGGGTGACCATGGGTGGATTCAGGTCTCGTGAATATATTGCGACGTCAGGGGTTCCCCAAGGGTCACACCTAGGCCCGACTCTCTTCTTAATCTTTATCAACGACATATCTAACTGCATTAGTTATAGTAATTGCTCAATCTTTGCCGATGACCTAAAACTTTATCGTAGTGTGAACAATTCTGATGACGCATATCTTCTGCAGCATGATATAAATGCTATTCATGTCTGGTGTAGGAATAATAAAATGGAGATTAACGCTGACAAGTGCCTTCACATAAAATTTTCTAGAAAAAAGAATTCTTTTAAATCAGCTTACACGATTAATCAAAAACCTGTTAAGGAAGTGTCAGTAGTTCGTGATCTAGGTATATTATTTGACAAAAAACTAAACTTTTCAAAGCATATTGATCATATATGTTCTAAAGCTTGGCAGATGTTAGGTTTTATAAAACGAAATACAAAAGATTTCAGAAAAGCAAGTACGATAATTTGCCTATTTAATGCCCTAGTACGTAGTCATTTAGAATATGCTAGTACGATTTGGAATCCGCATTATCAAATTCATATAGGCCGCATTGAACGCCTACAGAAAGCTTTCACAAAGTACTTAGCTTTTAAGGATCACCGTATTTCGGTTAGGGCAGATTACAGAGATAGACTGGATCATTTTAAATTGGGCTCATTGGAGAATCGCCGTCATTTACTTGATTTATATACATTGCATAAAATTATTCATGGGAACCTTAGCTCTAACCTAATTATGTATTTGAATTTGTCAGTTCCACGCTCTATTCCACGTTACGGTGTTTCTAGTACTTTCTGCCCAAGTCTATCCCGTACTAATTTAAAAAAGAATAGTCCATTTAATAGGTTAATGAAAACGTACAATAGTGTTACCAATAAAAGAAATAGCTTACAACATAGTAATAACGTTGACATTGACATCTTTCACGATAATTTTTATAGTTTTAAAAATAAAATAGTAAAGTTTATTCAGTGACTGTTTTGGATTTTTGATTTATTTGACATATTTTCTTTTATGTGTTTTTATTTTGTATTGTATGTGTTTTAGCCATGTTTTAATTGAATTTTACATATTTATTTTTTTTTTATTTCATGGATGTATAAAATTTCAAAATTTTATTCATGTTATTATTGTAGTATTAATTTTATGTATTCTTGATAAATTTTTAATTGTGTAATGAATTTTATGTTTTTATACTTATTTTTTTTTCAATGGATGATAAATTTGATTAACTATGTATTTTTAGACTTAAAAACTGAAAAATTTTAAGACCTGTTTTTTATAATTGTTGTATACGCCTGCTTTATGGCCAATTCAGTTTAGGAAATTATGATTAATGTACTTCTGTAAATTGTATTAATTGAGTCATTATTGGTGTGTCTAATAAATAAATAAATAAATAAATAAATAAATAAATATCAACATCACAAAATTCGTGTTGTGGCTTTAACGCCATGACGCGTTCTAAACACGCATTGTGTTGGTTTAAAATGATTGAAGTAAATATTTCTCGAAAGCTACACTTGCTCTTGATTTGCTTTTAAATTTTTCAGGTGGTAAATGTGGAAAGCAGTGCGGAGAACAGTCCAGCCGCGGCGGCGGAGGCTTGCCGCTCTTGTGATGGTGATTCAAGCACACCTGCACCGGATACTAAGAAACCAAAGAGTAAGTATTTGTTACTTGATTATTTTTTAAGAAAACAATAATATTCATATTTCATATTATGTTCGTCATTTTCCTATAGAGCAATCAAATAAAAAGGTGCTTGATACCATTAGCAAAGTAACAAAATTTTGATATCATAGTAAAGTAACAACTATTATCAGAAAATAATGGTACTTAATGGATTTTTTTATTATATTTTAACATACCAAATATCCTAACCATCAACATCATCATGAACTGAAGTAAGTTCAGGATGATGTTGACGTCTAAATTATTATCTTCAATTTTTGATAGACCCATATGAATTTTTTAGTGTTGTTCGCAACTTTTTTTAAATAATTTGACCATAAAACCTTCCAGCCCCGCCACCAGACAACAAACCGACCCTCCGCAGTGCGATAGAAAAGATCAGGTTCCTCACCCTCACGGCCCAGCAGTTCGCGGAGGGACCAGCTCGGTCCTCGCTGCTGACTGAGTCGGAGGCCTTCACGGTTCTGATGAATATCCTGTCCACTAACTCGGATGTGCCCATGCCTACTGGGTTCTCTACTTGCAGGACGCCGAGGAAACAGCTGATTGGATGCGGACCTTCTTGTAACGTGAGTGCATGATTTTGATGGAATCTGCATTGGTTTTCTTTTTTAAGTGTTACTACATAATATTGTAAAAATCTATAGGGATTTTAAATTGTAATTTATACATTTAATACATTTAATAAATGTACAATGTTTTCTTGTATTTGATTTATTATTGTATTGACACAATAGTTACTCAGGCAAATTAATCATTCGTAGTTTAAAAATTTTCATTTATATACTGCTTTGTATTCTCCCAGTTGATAACAATGGTGCTCGAACCTTTCTTTAAATGCTAACCATGATTACGGGGTTTAATCCAACATAAAAAATAAAGCTAACAAACATAAATAAAATAAGCATTTAAAATCACAAAAAAATATATAAAAACGTAGAATGTAGACGTATACTAGAAGAAATGTCGTGTTCACACTAGCAGATGACGACGTTCGTGGTGGACACGCCGAGC
>CAJQZM010033028.1:1366-17517 GCA_907164665.1 Colias nastes | reverse complement strand
GCGTCCTCTAAAAAATGCAACCCCAAATGTAACTTTTCAATGGACCAATACTAATATTATAAAGCTATTATAAAGCTTTTATATATAGTTTGTTTGTTTGAACGCGCTAATTTCGGGAACTACTGGTCCGATTTGAAAAATTCTTTCGGTGTTAGATAGCCCATTTATCGAGGAAGGTTATAGGCTATATATCATCACGCTACGACCAACAGGAGTGGAGCCACGGGGGTGAAACCGCGCGGAGTAGCTAGTCAGAATTAAAAGTGCAGCTTTAACAAATCGAAAATGATATCAACGAAAATAAGACTTGATGCAGGTAAGTTCCTTAGTTTTCAAACAAAATGAAATGATGACGATACTTACTTTGAAAACAGAAATAATCAATACTATTGAATAGTTCGCAAAGACTATTAAAGTTTAGGTTCATCTATTTACATGAAATCCTATTTTTTGCCTACGTAAGATTAAAGATAGAATGAAAATAGGTACCTAAATGACGCTGTAACAAAAAAATACTATAGGTATTTGCTGCTATTGTCAATTAATTAAATATATAATTAAATAAATAATCAAACTCTATATTCAGACTCTTGTTTTAATTATTGAATCGCATTGTACAGTGAATTAATTGTCTGAAATATTTATATAAAATATTACCATTCACCACGCCTACATAATATTAGTCACAATTACAAATTATTTCTCACATTGTTAAATATATTTCAAATGTCGCTCCAAGATATTATTTATTAAACAATGCAATAACTAATACATTTTAGAAACACGGTAAACACGAGTTTGTAAAATATTACTCAAATTATGGCTGTGATTAAGACAGTTACGAATTTATTTTAAAGCGCTTAATTATGCATAAATTTATATTATAAGAGAGCTAAATAACTCCAGTTCGGCTGTCACACAATAACTTATATGTTCCACTAGGAACTACCAAATAAATCTAATTCCACGGATAATGATTCAGTAATTTTTCTGTGAAAATATGTATCTATAAATCTCTAAAATAGATTCACTTTTACGTTTAAAATATTAAATCATATATATTTGCAGAGAAAATATATTAACACCCTATAAATTTGCTTTCTTAAATTAAAATGCGATTATGTATGCGCCGTAACAAAAATCCATTCAGAAGAGTAGCCTTTCACAGCCAATGCAATTTATATAATCTTATTACGAAGCGTTTTGCTTGTTCACCCACTACTGCCATTTTTCTAAAGTGGGTCGCGTAAAATTGTTCCATAATAATTCACTAGAACGATGCACTGAAATTCTGTAGCGAATTAAAATGGTTTAATGGAATTAAGGTTAAAAGCTTTGGTAGCGGGGTTGTTATAACCTGTCTAAGTAATAAGATTAGTACATTATAATATTAGGTACCTTTGCTATAATAGAGTATGTTAGGTTTTCTAAAATAACTTCAATGCGTTATGTCTATGGAGGATTTATCTGATGTTACTGAAACAAACTTTTTGTGCGTGTAATGAAAAAGTTCGTAATCGCATTGGAATTTCACATAGCAATCGCATACTTAGCTTTAATATAAGCAAACAAAAGGCTTAACAATACCATATACTTATTATAATATATTATTTTTGGGATATTAATTGCGTAAACCGTTATTAAATTTTTCAATGTACTTATACATTTTCGCTTTTAATAAAATTATATATAGCTTAAAATCTCCAGCAATTTCAAATATTCACACATCGAATTCATTAGAATTCATCCAACATTGCCAGCAGAATATTTTCCTTCATGTTCCCGCCATTTTGACGGGTCCGTGCAATCAGCCATATTTGATGTTATCCAAAGGCTCTGCATAGGCGACATGTTGACTCGCTCGTAATAAAAATGAGGCCAAAGGTTAGTTTTGGTATAAAATATATTATGATGTTAGATACCTAAGTATATTATTCGTTTTTACTATAAAGGACTTCGTAGAGTATCTGAAAATATATGTTATTTAACTATCAGATATCATATCTACAAATATTATAAAGCTAAAGAGTTTGTTTGTTTGAACGCGCTAATCTCAGGAACTACTGGTCCGATTTGAAAAATTATTTCGGTGTTAGATAGCTCATTTATCGAGGAAGGCTATAGGCTATTTATCATCACGCTAAGATCAACAGGAGCGGAGTAATGCGAGTGAAACCGCCGGGAACAGCTAGTTATTCATAAAGCTTGAATGAAAATCAAAACGGAAAATGACGTAACATTATATTTTCGTAATTTTTTTTTAATGCATTCGTATTTCGTTACAATATAATTTAAAGTATAATTGTAACTCTACCTACCATACATTTTAATATTTAATCATTGTTATAGAATAATAATTATTATTCTTATAATATTGTAAGAAAAAGGTTCAACTGCTGAATTATTCAAAACACGGGTAGATCCACAGAACTATAGATATAGTTCTGTGGGTAGATCATCCTACATAACTCTCACGAGTTCACTTGTTGAATGTATGGAACAACTGCAGAACATGAACGGCACATTATTATTATCTAGGACAGTGCTTCTAAAACTTATTTTGTTGGGCTCCTAGATAAAAAAAGATAATTAAATCTATTTTTTTATACAACAATTTTAATATGTATTGGAGACATATTGGAGAAATCGGAATCAATGTTTAGAAAACAAATCTCCGTATTCGTATAAAAATAAATTATAGTATTTCCAAAACATTGCCAAAAAAAATAACCAAAATGTTTTTAACATTCTATATTATTTAATCTTTAGCAAACGATGTTTTTCTTACGTGTTACATAATAAATTTCAAGTACTTAACTATAGTAGAAAAAAATGACAAACCTTTCACGGCTTTTATTAATTACAAGCTGCTCCGCGCGGTTTCACCCCCGTGGCTCCACTCCTGTTGGTCGTAGCGTGATGATATATGTATACCCTATAGCCTTCCTCGATAAATGAGCTATCTAACACCGAAAGAATTTTTCAAATCGGACCAGTAGTTCCCGAGATTAGCGCGTTCAAACAAACAAACAAACAAACTCTTCAGCTTTATAATATTAGTATAGAGATTATCATCAAAACTCTCTAAGTTTCCTAGAATTAGCACCCATACACACTCTTTTAGAAAGGCCGAACTGTTCTAAAACTGGGTCGCTTGCATACGCTTTACTACAGAATTCTGAATTATACTTGTAATATGAAAACTATGCCATTATATAATAGAAGTACATACCTCTTTGTAGAGACAAACTAAAGTATGTCTAACATCCCGAGAGTAGGTATTGTAATTTTGTATTGTTTAAATATAATTTTGTTTTTGTATAAATTGTGTATTGTTCTCTATAATGTATCATTTCATAATAAGATTTTTCTTTACAACCGTTGAACATAAGTTGTACTTATGTATATAAAGTTGTTTCGCATTATTAACATTGACAGGTGTTGCGTTTTATGAGACTTCCTAATTGAACTAATTTACCGGGGACGCCAAATACAATGAATTTTGAGAATCGACTACTGAATAATAAAACTTTGGGATAGGTATAAAGTAGGTAAATACTAAATAGCTTCATAAAGAGTAAAATTAAAATAATTAAAAAAAAACAATATGAAAGTTCCGCCATTTTAATTAAATTTAAAATGTACGTAGAGCATAATGTAGGTACCCAAAATGTACCATAGTAGGTATATTATCTGTGCTTATACTCATTACGGTGTATGAATAATGATGACGTATCTGCTGCTTCTGAGTGATAATTATTAATTTTATTAAGTCTCTACTCTCTACCTATATTCTCTAAAATAGGTCTCTACCTACTCTCTAACCCGGTGAAATATGAACATATTTTGATTTTTTATTCTTCATATAATAACGCACAAAGAACACCATGAAAGAATTATAAGGAAGAAGAATTGATTGTTTATAACGAATAAACTTGAAAAAGACCACCGATTTTGAAAAATTGTAAACACAGTCGGAGACGTGGCTATAGTGAATTATAAATCGTATACAAATCCAATTTCCAAATAATTAACCAAACATTTCCAAAGCAATTGCATCGAATACGAACGAAGCCCAATAACCGAATGAAATGAAATGTTAAGAGCCGTGACGTCACGCCCGGCGCCGGGCGAGGTGACGGGACGCAGACGTAATTTGAATTGGGAGCTTCAGGGTTGCCATGTGACTAATGGGAATAATGCTATGGTTTGTAGATTGTTCTGGAAGCTTCTAGTTTGTTCGAATTTATATTAGTTTCCAGAAAGTTAACAAAATAGTGACGGAGACGACGATCAATGCTTGGCTTCTAATATTAAGAATTCAATTAAACCAGGAAGCTTTAGAAAAGTGCACCTACAATGTATGTACATAAAAACTTTTATATACATACACTGTAGGTGATATTGTTATAAATTTGTATTTATCAATAAGATACTTTATCTATACTGCTAGGACTACGTACGACCACAGGAACGACCAATATAATATTATGTAGTAGTCTACTGAAAATATTAACGTTACTGAACTTATCGAAAAAAAAAATACATTGAAATCTACGAATGCCAATTCACATGTGACTGTTCTTCCCTTACAATTAATATTTATTTATTTGAAAACTTCACAGCTTACAGTTTCATTGACTTAATCTACTTACATCTATGATACCTACAATACGCCAATTACGAGCTTTACAATTATTATCGACTAGCTTTCCGCCTGCGGCTTCGCCCGCGTTTTCAAAGAAAAACCCGCATAGTTCCCGTTCCCGTGGGATTTCCTGGATAAAACCTAGCCTATGTTGCTCAGTGAAGCTAATTGTGAAAGAATTTTTGAAATCGGTCCAGTAGTTTATGCGTGAAAACCATACATACATACATAATTACAAACCTTTCCTCTTTATAATATTAGTATATTATTATTACCGCGAAGCGCGTCGAACGCGGCAACTGATACACAAAAATAATCCTTATGGCATGATTCTGTATTCACGCGCGATGACTTATAGCACAGACTAATAATAATATACTGCTTATAGCGTATTTCATGTATAACTTTGGTGTTTATACACCGATTTACATGATTCTTTTTTTATTGAATAGGTAATAAATTTAAGAACATTTGTGTCGTACATGATTTCTATGTAGCTTTAACCATTAAGGCTGCACACGCGACGGAAGCTTAAAAAATGGAGTAACTTCTCCCGTTTTCCCAATATTTCCCTTCACTGCTCTGCTCATATTGATCGTAGCGTAATAAAAAGTATACTATAACCTGCCCAGGAGTATGAAGAATAATTGTGCCAAATTTCGTTAAAATCCGTCGTGTAGTTTTTGTTTCTATAACGAATATACAGACAGACAGACAGACAGACAGACAGACAGACAGACAGACAAAAATTTTACTGACTGCATTTTTGGCATCAGTAGCGATCCCTTATCACCCCTTCATAGTTTTTTTTTAAATATATTTCATGTACAGAATTGGCCTCTCTACAGATTTATTATAAGTATAGATTATATATTTGTATATGATATGATACCTATACCTACTTATTTAAGTTTAGGTAATCTTCGTTCAAACTTAACTTGTAACTAGGTAAATATAATATACACAATTTAGAATAAGGATTATTCAAGCAGGATTTGCGGAACTAGCCCTGGGTTAAACTTAAACTACACTAGAAAATACGGAAACAACTTTGTCTACAAAATCTCGTTTTAAACTATTTGTTCAATTACATTGCTTGTTGAACACTGTGATAAATATCTTAGAACGGTACATTTCCAGCAATGTAAAGCAAATTTTGCTATAAATTCGTTCTAACATAGTTATGCATCTTTCTATACCACGATGGTTTCTTTCATAGTGTGTGTGCTGCAAGGGATGCAAGATTCATGTGTGAGTTTAAAAGGATTTGTGTGTCATGGTTGCAGATGGGATCATCTTTGTAATCTAAGCTAAGATCTAGCTATAGATAAATCAAGGATATCTGGGTATATGTTAGTAAATGGGTAGCGATTTCATGAAAGTTTCGGTCGTCTGGCTTGACTTTGGAGAAGCAAATATCAACTGGATTTTTATTAAATGTAGCTATATTATTTGAACTAATTTGTCATGATAATTAAAAGCATATTTAGATTTATATTTACTCACTTTTCATATTGCATTTAGATAAAGCGCTCTATTATTAATTATATTAGTGCTAATTATAAAAAATATATAATACACCTAATTGAATGTGTACGAGTACAGGCTTACTTAAAACTTATATTAAACTACTTTCCGCCCGCGGCTTCGCCCGCGTTTTCAAAGAAAAGCCGCATAGTTCCCGTTCCCGTGGGATTTCCGGGATATAACCTATCCTATGTGTTAATCCAAGTTACCCTCTATGTGTGTGCTTGAAAGAGTAACAAACACACACACATCCTCACAAACTTTCGCATTTATAATATTAGTAGGATATAGGAATTATACAGTTGCAGTGGGTTAAAAATGAGCAATAGGTAATATACTCTATCTACTTATTATGTATTTCATGAACGAACCTTTTTTAGGTATAAAATAATTTAATTAATATCTAAGTTTAAAGGTGGTTCACATTTCTCAAGATGTCTTTGTTCCTCAAAGCGGTGGATCAAGTTCCTGCAATCCAATTTACTTGTGGCTGAACAGCTTTAACTATTGGATATGTTATACGTATATATGTATGTATACTAGCAGCGCCCCGCGGTTTCACACGCATTGCTCCGCTCCTGTTGGTCTTAGTGTAATGATATATACCTAGCCTATAGCCTTCCTCGATAAATGGGCTATCTAACACCGAAAGAATTTTTCAAATCGGACCAGTAGTTCCTGAGATTAATAGCGCGTTTAAACAAACAAACAAGCTCTTCAGCTTTATAATATTAAGTATAGATTATATTATGTGCTATTAGGTAGTTATTACGGGGTTTCTATGGAAATCTATCTGGAAGTATGACATAGTTGAGATATTTTACAGATCTATGCCGAATACTTATAGCTTGTTTTTTTATAGAAACCAGGTAGGTATAGTTTTTTTTTTATGTTTTTAGTGTGTGTAAAGTGTAAATAGAGTATTGTATGGTTTTATTTTATGATTTCGTTAAATGAATGCATGAATAGGAAGATAAGGTTGTTTATATTAGGACAGAAATATAAAAGGAAAGGAAGTGAAAATAAAACAATAACGTTAATAAAATATTTCTTTATTGCATATCACAATTACAATAATACACATTACAAAATTGATCCCGTTATATCTAAACATTTCGATAAATTGATATAAATTAATAAATCTAAATATTATAAGCTAACATAACTAACATGATATCTTTCGTCAAATGTCGTATAAATTAAATAATCATAATCACATTAATAGCTTAATAAGATGAAATTACATTTTGTGACACATTCTTTGAATACAATAGAAAAAAAAATGTGTGCGTGTACTAGTGTACACACGTAAGAATTGAAACTTCTTTATGACCTTATTTTTCAAAAAATAATTTACTACCTATATGCAACTTTACAGAAATACGTCGAATCACGCGTGGTAGGGATAAGAAAAAGATGGCGCGTAACGGAAAAATGTAACGCGTAACGAAAAAATGTTACACTCAATTTTTTTCCAACCCCGATAAAGAAGTTTAACTTCAAAAAAGTTCTTTATAAATAGACACACAAGTAACGAAACATTTAAGAAATTATTCAACTAAAAACCAATTTCTTTTAATGCAATACAAATATATTTTTTTGCGTGTTCGACGTAAAATTTTATTTTTACAAAAGTCCAATTATACATGATCTGAAGAATACCGAATATCCGGATTTATCCTTTAATCGACTATAACATAATTCATAAGTTTTAGACTGTTTAAAGATGGAAAAAAACTATGAGAAAAACGAATACTAGATAAGTAATATCAAAAGAAAATTTTAACCTACATTCTACTGTAAATAACATAATATTGTGTCAAAATGAAACAATACAGATGAAGCTTGGTAACTGAAGCAAAGTTATTTTATAGACAAATATCAGATTAATATAAATTTATAAAGAATAGAAAAAATTCGATCACGAGGCGGGATTCGAACCCGCATCCTTTCGCGCCAAACCGTGATCGAATTTTTTCTATCTATATATATAAAACTCAAAGGTGACTGATATAGTGATCTATCAACGCACAGCCAGTTACTAGTTAGGACGTAGGCATCCGCTAAGAAAGGATTTCCCGAAATTCTTGCGGGAACGGGGAAAAACGGGGATGCACGTACAAAGTCGTGGGCGGAAGCTAGTTCTTTATAAATTTATATTTATTAAGCATTTGAATGCCATTAAACCAAAAATATCAAATTTAAATATCAGATTAGTTTTAAATATTTATAACATTTAAAACTAAAGTTAGAATCATATGAATAAAAACACTGGCTTGAAAATAACTCTTTTAAGCAATCAAAATGACTCCTATTAATTTTCGGTAGAAAAGACATATTACTACTAATTTAAAAAAATATTACTAGTGTCATATTCGAAGTAAATTGAGTTACCTAAAATATCCTAAATGTTTTTTCAAGTCCTTTTCAATAAAATTTAAAATTTTCAGTTTATTTAGAAACTAATGTCATATTTAATATCTATAATCTACAATGAGAATTTTTATCACAAACGCTAACACTTTTATTTAACTTAAATACCTTTAAGATAATTCTTAAAAATTATTTTACTAATACTTTTGGAAATAAGCAATAATCTATCAAAATATTTTTATAATATTAAATTACATGAAATAAGCAAGTTCTCATTTATTTTTCTTTCGAGTAAGAAAGTACAAACATAAAATAAATTCGTCTAAAACACTATTCTAATGTACTATAATCATTCTTATAACTACTTTTACTAGAAAATAATTGATATTATAAATAGTATTTCTTATTAGATCAATGTTATATGAAGTCAAAATGCGTATTCAGAAAATTATAGTCACTAATAATAATTGTCAAATTTATAAATGTACCTACATAAAAATCAAATTTAGTTCTATCTCTCTCCCCTCCCTTCCCTCCTGGCATCGAAACCGAACGGACGTGTTTTCTAAAAGTCAACCGAATTAAATTACTTTTTAAATTATACCGTCAGTGAGTCTTACTTATACCGCAACAACGTATACTAAGAACTTCAGCAAATTATTTTTTATTTAATTTTTCTTTCGTCTAAGTTATAATGTCAAGACTGACGCGCTCACCCCCTGGAGGTGAGTTACAACATGCACTATCAGACACAGATGTTAACAAAATAGCTACCAATGCTCGTAGCAGGAGCTTTTTTATTTGTGTCCCAACGATTAAAACGGCAGCGTCAACCTAGTGAAGATAATTTCCTGGCTTTTAAAGAAGAAATGATAAAGATGCTTGCAGACTGGAAAGATAAGCAGACATCTTTAATGAATACCTTAATTACTGAGATCACTGATATCAAAACGCAAAATGCTGGTATTAAGCAAACAAATGAGGAAATCCAAAAATCGTTAACATTCCTCAGTGATCAATATGATAGTATGAAAAAAGCTGTTGATGATCTCACCAAGGAACGAAAACAACATCTTTCATACATAGCCTCATTAGAAACTAAGATTGAAGATATAGAAAGAAATCTTAAGGCTTCAGTGATAGAAATACGAAATATTCCGGTTCCAACTGAGCGTGAAACTAAAACAGATTTATGTAATATTGTGCAAAAAACCTGCAAAGCACTCGCGATTAATGTACAGAAATCTGATATCAGAGACACGTATAGGGTAAATGGTAAATCAAATAAAGGAACTATTGTAGCGGAGCTGGCCTCAGTCATTATGAAAAATGATATTCTGGAAGCAATGAAATCATTCAAAAAACAACATTCTGATCAAAGATTGAATACCACCATCATTGGATTAAATGGCCCAAACACCCCAATTTATGTGTCCGAAGCTCTCACTAATAAAGGAAGAAGACTATTTTTCCTCGCAAGAGCCTTCGCTAGGGCTCTTGACTATAAGTTTTGTTGGTCAAACTACGGTAGAATATTCCTTAGAAAAAACGCTGACTCTCCTCATACGGAAATCAAGGACGAAGCTCAACTCACAGCACTTCGTAATCAAATGTGACTATACTCAATTTTGCATGCTTTCATTATTCTTATTATTTGTACTTTAAACCCATATTTTTACATTAACCTTTATTTTTACAAGCGTTTACCCATATTTTTGTTGTTCAGCTTAGGAAATGATCCCAAAAATTATTATTCAACATTCACAAAATTTACTCATTTTTCAAATACTTATCTAATGTATTATAATATCCTAAAAACTAAAAAAATACAAACCATTCAAATGATCTATGGGACGATTTTTTATAGACTCAAGTCTTGGGTAATTCTACTAAATTTACATTCGATTCTATAAGTAATGCTAATTTAACTCAAAATATTGATAAAATTGCATCAGGGCCCTCTTTTTTGTGCAATCCAGAATCCTGTAAAAAAATCTTATCATCCGAACTATCAGAAAACAAAAATTTAAAAATCCTCACACAAAATATAAGAAGTATTAGCAAAAACTTCGCAGACTTTGAAATATTACTCTCGAGATTAGCTATTGATACTGAAATTCTTGTACTTACCGAAACCTGGAATATTAAAACGGAATACCCCCCAAAATTAAAGTCTTATGACACTCATTACACCAAGAATAACTTGAATCAAAATGACGGAATAGTTGCATATGTTAAGCAAGGCATAAACTGCACAGTTGAAGAAGTAAACATTTCGGATGCAACAAGCATACTTATAACTATAAAAAACGACATTGCTATTCTGGGTATATACAGGTCTCCATCCTTTAAAAACACAAACAACTTCTTAAAATCTTTACATAATTTTCTAATAGGTGCAAAAACATTTAGTAATATAGTTCTTATAGGGGATTTAAATATAAATATAAGCCAAAATAGTATTGACACCAGCGCTAGCGAATACTTAAATTTATTATTTAGTCATGGTCTTTTACCCGGACATTTGTACCCGACAAGAGATAGCAACTGTCTGGACCACGTTATGATTAAATCAATATACCAGTCAAAAACAATAGTCTTGGACGCCCCGTTGACTGATCATGCACTAGTTCTTACTTGTATTGTTCTAGAAAATAAAATACAACCAAAAAATAACACCACTAATAAATTAATAAAATATGACTCAATTGTTTCCGAGTTAAAAAATATTGATTTTAGAGACATACTTGAATCTTCTGACGCAAACTGGGCTGCCGAACAATTAGTGTCAATATTAAATAATTTAATTCTTAGTAACACACTCAAAGTAATGACACCAAGAAGAATACGTTGTTTAAAGCCTTGGATTACGCCCGGTCTCATTCGATGTATACGAAATCGAGACCGCATGCATTTAAAATGTAAAAAAGAACCCTTGAATGAAATTATGAAAATAACATACAATAGATATAAAAATCACTGCAATAACTTGTTAAAACGTCTAAAAAGAAATCACGAAAAGTCCGAACTAGAAAAATATGCAAATAACCCTAAAATGAAATGGAAAATTATAAATTCAATTACTGATAGGCATAAATCAAAACCATCTACTGAGGCCTTGTTTAAATTAGGAGATACGAAAGAAGATGCTCTTGACGTAGTTAACAATTACTTTGTGAACGTTGCAGAAAACCTGGCAAAAAAATTCCCCGTCATAAATGATCCAAATACCAATGATTCTCTACAACTACATTCACCTGCGAACTCAATGGTAATTCTAGAAACAACAGTACTTGAAGTAGACTCCATAATAAATAACCTAAAAACTGATTCCTCCACCGGACTGGATAATATACCTATGAAACTAATTAAAATGGCAAAAAGTATAATTTCGCCCCTAATGTGTCATATTATAAACCTCTGCATTCAATCAAGGGTCTTCCCCCGTATATTCAAGAGATCTGTCGTTCACCCAATTTTTAAGTCAGGGGATAGAGACTGTGTAGGCAACTATAGACCTATCTCGGTGCTACCAGCGCTTTCCAAAATAGTTGAAAAAATTTTGAACAGTAGACTACTCTCATACTTGGAAAAATTTGGTATTCTCGCAGACAATCAATACGGTTTCAGAAAAGGCAGATCAACATCTCAAGCTGTTTTAGACCTTACAAATCTCGTTGCGAAGCAGGTTGATAGCAAAAATAAATGTATTGGAGTCTTTTTAGACTTGGCCAAAGCGTTTGACACAGTCTCCGTTCCTATTTTACTACAGTCAATGTCGGATATCGGTATAAGAGGAGAACCCTTGGAGTTATTCCATGATTATTTAACCGATAGATCACAAACCGTCGTACCTATCAGACAGCTATTCATTAAAGCCTGCATCATGGAGCAACATACAAAAATTGATCATAAAAAAACCTTAGGACGTCAACGTAATGTTTGTCCCACGAATAAATTCAAGTCATATTCTATTCGAAAATTCCAATGCTTTCTCGGTCCCATGTTATATAATAAAATAAATAAACAAATTGATATATATCGTACCACATATACTCAATGCAAAAATAAAATACACAATTGGCTAAAATCACAAAATTATACACAAATTGAAAATTTATTCAAAACCTTGGAATAAGTACATTATTACAACGATCTACTTATCTTCAAACAAATAAAATATGTAATCAGCATAAATTTTTACTGAATTTAATTTTAACATAAGTGATTTTAATTTTAACATATACTTTTTTTATACAAATTTAAATAACAATACATAAAAAAAAAAATCTAATCACAATCGCTACAAACAAAATAAATATAATACATATATACATTTTTTTTTTTTTTAAACTTAAATGTGTAAAATTGAGCTTAAGTCCATAACTTTCGTTGTTATTTTACTCGTCATCAACGATCGGTTAATAAGGTCCATTATTCTAAGAATTGTTAAGTACGCAAATGTCAAATCACCGTCTTTGTTATGATAATTTTTGTAACTTTGTGAACGCTTGTATTATTGTGAATAATTAGTTTATATTACATAGTGGGAAGATATTATCGTCTAAGATACAGGCTCGGCCTAGTTTAGACGATAATGTCCATAGTTTTAAGTATTGTGTTTATATAAAATGAGTGGCATACACAGTGTAATTGAAGGTATGGATAAATAAAGATTTTTATTATTATTATTATTATCTCTATCTTACTCAAGAGAAAAGAAAGAGATGGATGAATTCGATTGAAATTGATGTTTGAAAAGTTTGGTTTAAAATACACTTACATTAAAATCTAACAAAACAGAGTTATTCCTTTAAATTGACTCTTACAGCACCAATATAATGTTAGAAGAAAAAAGTTTGAAATTAATTTAATTTTTGATATCGTCACTAGATATCAGCTGATGAAGTTCAGTAATTTTGAGGGCCTGAAGTGTATAACAAAAATATTATTTTTGTTTAATGATTTCTACATGGAAAGTCGACACATACATACATAAATATAATATAATATTTAACACAAAACATAACCCTCATACACGGTTAAAATGGTCAAGATTTTTACAATTTATTCTTTATCAATTACCAATATACTGGAAGGCACTGTACACATTTATGTCACATTTTCTATATCAAATTTATCTGTTGTCCCTAAATATGTTTTGTCAAAATACTAAGAAACTTGAATAATCTCTTACAAGAAAGAATATCAGATGCCTAAATATTTTAATTATTAAAATAATATCAGCTTATGCATAAATGTCATATTGTTTTTACTTTTTATTCTAGAGAAACTGTTTATTATACGTTTTAACTGTTCGTAAGAAAAGAAAATACTTCCGAACGAAAAGTCACCTCTATTACACATAATTAATAAAATATAAACACTTAAATACCTCAATCAAGTACAAATCTTCATATTTTATGCTATTTTTGTCACCTACAGGGTCGAAAAAGAGATGATAGTTTTTTTTTGGTAGTTATTTATTATTTTACGTAAAATAACCGATGACTACACGTGTATTTTTAACCACGTGACACATGTTATCTAAAGAAAAGGCCTTTTTATCATTTTTTTCTCAGACACATAGAAATTTGGAAGAACAAAACATTTGATACAGAACTTCAGTCATTCTTAAAAACTACTTGACTATTCAGTCACTGAAACTCATATTTGACCAATGTGATCTAAACTGCCGAAAACTCATCTCTATAACCAAATTTCGATGGATAATATAATTTATAATATTAAAGATATGTTTAGATCTTTTAAATAATTTGATAACTATAGTGCCGTGGACGTAACTGACTTCAGACCTCGCACTAATATAGTTGGTGAGAGCTCTTTCGTGAATTCATCTAATACCTGTAAAAAAAACATGGCATTAATACCTTCTGCTGTATAAAAAAAAGTTTTTAGCCTATATTATCCTGGATCTACGATACAATATCACTTATAACTTTATTATTTTTCTATAAATTATATATTTATGAAATAAATACAGCACTCTTACTCTATTATTACTAGTAGAATTGATTTACGCGAACCTCTCAATAATTTTCAATTGTTAAATTATTAAAGAAGTAGTATTTTTTCAAAAGATGTAAACAATAATTCATCCATTATTGTTTTAGGAGAATTTACAGCGGAAATCTTAAAAATTGTTACATTCGTGATAAAATAACAATAAGACATTTACATATTTTCACTACTATCATCATACTAGCTGTACCACGCAGTTTTACCCGCATTGCTCCGCTCCTGTTGGTCTTAGCGTGATGATATATAGCCTATAGTCTTCCTCTATAAATGGGCTATCTAACACCGAAAGAATTTTTCAAATCGGACCAGTAGTTCCTGAGATTAGCGCGTTCAAACAAACAAACTCTTTAGCTTTATATTTACACTATACTATATATATTTACTAGCTTTCCGCCCGCGGCTTCGCCCGCGTTTTCAAAGAAAAACCCGCATAGTTCCCGTTCCCGAGGGATTTCCGGGATAAAACCTATCCTATCTCTCAAGTTGGATCGAACTGCAATTGGTGTGCGAATTTTATTATAATCGGTTAAGTGGTTTAGGAGTCCATTGAGGACAAACATTGTGACACGAGATTTATACATATATATTAAGATACTATTATTATAGATAAAATATAAGAATTTACCTGTAAATACTGTTCACAGACGATTTCGTCAGACTCATCTGCGGCCAACTTCGGCGGATCCGGCAACTGCACGAACGTCACTGCGGTGCCTTCGTCGCAACGATCTTTTATTATTCTATTTACCCTGGAAACATTTATTATGTATGCATATTTAATGGCTAATTTTATATTATAAAATTGTTATTATAAACACGTTTTTTTAATAAATTGTATATAATTATTATCATTGTGTGTTCATTTCTTTCATTTTCTTCTTTTTTATGACGATTTAAATGTGTGTCTATTAAAGTTTGATTGAATTAATAGGTAAATTATTGAGTTCGTGTTTATTTCTTAGCAATCCGATCCTTGTGTCTTGTTGGTAATTGGATTATTACCTGATTTCCTAATCTCTATACCAATAAATTTCATTAAACATACATTACAATTCATGCCAATATAATAAATTCGAAACATGGTCGATATATTGTGCTATATCATGTGATGTATATGATGATGTGTTACAAGTGATTTGATTATATATTTTTCATTCAATACATTGTTATATAGTATCATATTATTAATAATAGTAAAATAAAAGTAAATAAAAATCTGCACTCACTTTTGCATGTATGTCATAGGAACTCTGCCATACACACTAGCGTTGTCATAATAAGAGTCCGACCATTGACCGAAATCTTCTATCACCGGCCAATCGGATAGCTGTAAAAAATTATGTTAGGTTCAAGCGCGTATTATGTAAGGGCGGCCGTACACGGACCGCTTCAAGCAGTTGAGACCGACGGCTTGAAGCCGCGACCGCGCGGTGAACTATAGACATTCATTCAGTGCCGTACACGTGACTGCTCGAGCAGTCAACAACCGACGGCTCGAGCAGTTGACGTCGACCGCTCGAGCAGTCCGTGTACGTCGCTCAACCGTTAACTGCTCGAGCAG
>CAJQZM010033027.1:0-13765 GCA_907164665.1 Colias nastes | reverse complement strand
TTTTTTTTTACAGAAAAAAATCAATTCTTGAACTACTTAACGAAGGTGACGAATCTCAAATGTAAGTATATTTAATAGTTCAAGTAATTATAAAATAAATATATAAAATTATGCTTATTATTTTTTATGTAAGTACTTAGCTACTCTTACATTTTTCCTGATTTTATAAGTAGTGTGAAAAAATATTTGTTTTTTAAATTTTAAGAAAATATGTAGTTTTCTTCTTTGCATATTTTGATTTTAGATGTTCGAATTAAACCTATTCTTTACATTAAAAGTTAAACTGTAACTTTAAAATAATTTCTAAATCCCGCCGTATTATATTAAATCATAATAATCAAACAAGACTAATATATATTACAAATATTAATATATATATATTATATATTACTTATGATAATATATATTACGTAGTTAGATGTAAGTAACATGTAATGTAAAATTATATTGTATATGGACATGACTTTAAAAGAGCAACTATGGAGTTTCTTGCCGGTTCTTCTCCATAGATACTGCTTTCCGAATCGGTGGTAAATTTAAAAAAATTAATGACGATTCAAAAGTGCTTCTAGAAGAAGTCTAATTGAATAAATAAATGTTTGAGTTTGAGTTTGAGTTTTGAGTTTGGCAACATTTCCCTTATAATTAACAACCATTTTAATAATATTTTTTTTATTATAGCAAATACACAAATATTCAATTTCCTGAAACTGTGCAGAGGTTCAAGAGGATGGAGTTTTTATGAACAAATGATGGCTAAGCTATCTAGAACTACGCGTAAGTATATCGATTTTGAAAGAAAGAAAGAAAGAAAATACATTTATTTCAAGGACATAATAAACAAAATCTTAAAACATAATAAACAAAACAGCAAAAAATAAAATAAAAGTAAATTTAAAAAGAGAAAAAAAAAATAAATAAAAATAAAACAAAATTTGCACGGTAGTGTGTCCTCGAAAAAGGGTGACCAACTCAGCTAAATACTGTACGACACAAGTGTACGCACAGCGCTGGTTTTCAGTGGCCCCTAAACGTTGTTGCAATTAGAGTGACCTCCATTCCAACAATAAAATGTAGAAATATATAAATAATAATAATAAATATAAACAATTAAACCAAACAAGAATAATACGTCTATGTGCAGAATTAAACAAAATTAATAGAATAAAATATATGATGTGTGTAGTAATAAATAAGGTAAGTATAATTAACATATTATATTCAATATTTTACATTTGATAGATTTACATAATATATTAGATAGAGACAGATAGTTATACTATTTATTATATTTATCCATTAATCAACATCAGTAGCCACTAAGGTTGGATCTGTTTCTCAAGTAATATAACAGTGTATTTTTTTTTAAAGTTCTCAACCGCGCGGAGGCTAGGCAGCGGCGGTGGTAAATTGTTCCAACACTTAGTGGCACTGTATTTGAAGCTACCTCGGAAACTGGCAGAGTGGTGTTTGGGAATCATCAGTTTAGTCGCTGCTTGTCTCGTTTTGTACGCTGCCTGATGATCTCCCATCCAAACCAACTTTTGAAAAAGGTATTGGGGAGACTCAAACTTAATAATATCGAAAAGGAACGAGGCGAAATGGAGTCGTCGTCGATTTTCCATATTTAACAAACAGGCTTTATTTAAAAATGGCGTAATGTGCTCCCGTGGAGGAATGTTCCAACAGAAACGGGCACATGCGTTTTGTACGCGCTGTATTGCTCGTTTCGTTCGCTTCAAAATTCGCCTACCATATACCACATCCATGTAATTAAACTTAGATAGGACAAGGCTGTCACAAAGCCTTACACGAAGTTCCGTATTCAGATATTTTCTAATTCGGTACAGAATTTTTAAACGATAGAAACAGTTAGCTACTGTAACATTAATATATTTTTCAAATCGTAGATTTTCGTCAAAAATGATCCCCAAGTTTCGAGCTTCCGCAACACGTTTTATAACTTCGTCATTAATAGTTACGGGAATGAGACGATTTTGAATGGAGCTAACTACTTTAGGAGTACCTAAAACCATAAACTTCGACTTATTAGGATTAAGGACAAGTGAATTTCGGCTTGACCATGCGGATATTGAAGCTAAGTCCAAATTTAAATTGTTTATTGCGGAACATGTTTCATCCGGGTAAAAGGAGGTAAAAAGTTGAACATCGTCAGCATATATGTGATATTTGCATGATTTTATTTGCTTTACGATATCGGCACTATATAATATGAATAAAAGGGGTCCTAAAATAGAGCCTTGAGGAACCCCTTTTGTTACTGTTTTGCATTCTGATAACCTGATACTACCATTCTCCATTGCAACTGATACTCTTTGCGTTCGACCACTCAAATAGCTATTAAACCAATTTATAGTAGGTGGGCTTAAACCATAATATGTTAGTTTGGATAACAGGAGTGAAGTATTTATAGTATCAAAAGCTCTTGAGTAGTCCAGCAGTACAAGCACTGTACCTTTCCCTTCATCTTGTGCGCAAAGAATATCATCCATCACATCGGTCACAGCTGTAGTTGTACCTTTGCGTTTCCTGAAACCAGACTGACGATCAGGTAAGATATTTTCTTTTTCTAAATAATCCATTAGCTGTTTGTGCGCTATTTTTTCCAGAACCTTCGATAGGCATGGTAATATGCTGATTGGTCGGAGATCCTTCAAATCCAGCGGGTTATCAATTTTAGGAATGGGATGTACAAGCGCGTTTCGCCACAGACTTGGGAAGGTACCAGATGCAAAAGATAGATTTATGATGTGGGTTATAGTTGACAGAGATGCTGGGAGTGTAAGCTTGAACATGTCCAATGAGATATCATCAATTCCAGCAGCTTGTGATTTGAGTTCCTGAATAGTGCGTAGCACAGTCGACTCATTTACAGGTTTAAAGGAGAAGGAAGTATCACCGTGGCGATGGAATTCATAGTAAGTTAGCATGGATAGCGGTAAGTTATTTCCAGGCACATTAAGGAAGTGATTATTTAGAACATCAGGATTTCCAAGATGACCAGTAAGTAAAGGCTGTTTCTTTGTGTTTATACCCGTGTTTGCTTTAATATGTTTCCACATAATTTTAGGCTTTCTTAAATTTGCATTAATAAATAAATCAAAGTACGCCTTTTTTTCACGTTCCAATGCCATACTTACATATTTTTTTAAATCAATATAGAATTTTTTATGTGAATCTGTTTTGGTAAGTCGTGCTTTATTTCGAGCTTCATCGCGTAGTCTAAACATCTTTTTAATATTAAAAGTTATCCACGGCGGTTGCTTGTTTTTCACACGAATTTTCTTGGAGGGCGCATGAACGTCAAAGAGCGATTTTATGTACGAAGTTAATTTGTTCACTAGTTCGTCCACGTTATCAAGTGCAAGCAACGAAGACCAGTTGATTATTTGCAAAGATCTGTTAAATTCATCATTATTAATATTTTGTATCGGTCTAAAGGTGATATATTTATGCAAAACTTTTTGTTTAGATATATTAAGTGCACACGATAAGAATGCATGATGGCTAAGTTCCTCGATATAATCAATCACAATATTTTGAACAGGCGTATTAGTACATATTATATCAAGTAAAGTTTCGCTTGAATCCGTAAAATGCGTGGGCTGAGAAACATGTTGTGTAAGATTAAAAGTTTGAAGAAAACTTGCAACTCTTTTACTGTTAACATTATCACTATTTAATAGGTTAACATTAAAATCACCCAAAACCACAAGATTATCGTACCATGTAAAAGAACTAATTGAATCTATCAAAGCATCTAAAAACGTGTTAATGTCCAACCAAGGCGGCCGATATGCTGTACCAACGATAGTTACCTGACCATTAAGGGACAAATTCAGCCACATCTGTTCGACACTGTCAACGACGGGGTGAGACATTATCCGAACCGATATACCTTCCCTAATATAGAATCCAACACCCCCGCCGCGAGTGCGGACACTAGTCGGTCGCGGTATGTGACGCAGTCTGTAACCAGGTACGGCAGGCGCACGCCCATCTTCACCCACTCGTAACCAGGTTTCGTTTATGGCCATGATATCTACATTATGACGCTCCATCGCCACAAGGAACTCGTCGTGTTTTGTACATAGTGAACCGGGATTTAAAAAACCAACACATAATTTTGATCCTTTACAAGTCATTATAAATTACTTTATGGTGAGGATTAATATAATATAATATACTTAAAAGAGTAGTAGTGTAAGTTAGGTTTAAAGATGTGATATGAAGATTATTTAAAAACGATACTAGTACTAATATTATATATATCATAATTATTAAGCATTGGACATCCCTACCGTGCATTAGAAGAACATAGAAATAAAATATTATACCAAACAAAATCATTGAGGCGCAACTTACATAGAACACAATGAAACAAGCAATAATCACGGTAGTTAAACAAAGAAAGACGATATGAAAATTTATGGTTTTAACGATTATAGGATGAAAAGTAATATTTTTTTTAAATCCTTCACTAGATTTATAAAGTAACATGACTGTTCTACAATGAAAGCGTAAACAAAACAAGTATAATAATATGATAATGAATACAGTTATACACAAATTTAATAGGTAGGTACGTTTATACATAAAATTTATTACTATTTCTTTCTTAAAATAACGTTCTATAATTAAATACAACATTATATTATCATAACAAAGTCTTAAAAGGTTTATTATACTATAATATAAAATTAAAAGCCGATGAAACAAAACAACTAAATTTTCACTACTTTTTATATGACAAATTAAACTTTTTTCACAATATTTATGCATATTCATAGATATACCGTATAAAGAGTTGATTTTTAAAACTCTGCAAGCTATTATTTTATTACACATTACATTCAAATGATACGGATAATACTGCGTTATAATATAAAGAACATAAAACCTGTCATTAGAGTCCCATGCATTTGTTCTTAGACACAAACTAAACATTAGCCAAAAATCTTATCTATATCTTCTACAGAAGAAACAATAAAATACTTTGAGTGTTGATCGCGTCTGACGTAAGTACGGCCGCCCCGCGTCCACACATAGCTCCAGTGTTTGGCGCGCTGTTGCTCGCGCGCCAGGTGGAACAACCAGCGATTGGCGCGCGTCAGGTGCTCATTGACGTAGAAGCGGCGAGGCTCGCCGGCGACCAGGCCGGCGGTGTCCGCCCCGCGCCGCACGCGCGCCGCGCGCAGCATCTCGTTGCGTAGGTGGTGGCGGGATAGCCGCACGACGATCGGCCGCGGACGTGCGGCCGCTATGCGATCACTACTGGTATTTAGCTCCTCCGGATTTTTACGAGTGCCTGTACGGTAGGCATTAACTATATCCCGTTCATCTAGTGATATACCTATTTTTTGGGCCAATGCTATAGTTAGGTGTAGGAGATTTTCACCTTTTGTTTCGGGGACGCCCGCAATCTCTATGTCATTAAGTAAATTGTATTGCTCGGAATCATTAAGACGTGATTTTAAAGAATCTATTTTTTTAGTTACATCGCTAGGCTCCTGTGTTTGAGACTGCGATTCAGACAAGGTACATTCCATACGATCTAGCCGCTCCTCAAAACTGTCGAGCCTTTTATCATATTCCGCCATAACAGTACTTATTTTGGACATTTCTTGCCGAAAGCTAGATAGTTCAGAACGAAGCAACTTGATCTCCTGTGCAAGGCATGACATATTATCCGGAGCATCCTCAAAACTATCTGCACTACTATCTTCCTGCGAGTGTAAGTTTTCAGCCGATTTTTGACTTTTATTTTTGCATATTCTGCACATCCATTTCCCATTCGAAAGGGACTTGGGGCTAATGTTATTGCATTGTTTGTGAAATAAGTTGCTACACTTGGTACACTTGGCGCCATCTGTTGTCGACGAGTAGAATTTACCACAGTTTGTGCATTTATTGGCCATAATTACTGGATCTATAATTGTCACTTAATGAGTTCGGGTAAAGTTCACAAGAGGGCGGTAATATTAATAATAGTTCGCAGTAGAATATAATAATTTCGTACTTTTGAATTGGGATCATAAGAGAATAGTATAATAATTAATATTAACAGTTATTATATAATCAGTGTATCACGAAAATGTTTATCAAATTAAAAATAAGTAACAAAAAGCACCAAACCGCTAAATAGTTTTAAGCACAGATTTGTCGGTATTTGAAAAACAGCTGATTCACAGCTGATGACTGTTTACACTGATAACACACAAAGTATATTCCCGATCGGGAGGATAACACTACACGTTAAAAGTCACTTAAAAGTCTTTTTGAAAAACACAAAATGAGGCTTATCACTTATTGTTTACTATTTTTAAAACTTTTTTCAACTAAGACTACAAGTGTCACTCTAACCGTCACAACGTCAACCGATTTCATGGGGATAGAGTAACAAACAAACATTTTTTTGATAATTATAGTTTTAACTGTTTTTTTTTTTGATTTTATTGATTTTTACACACTGTCAATATGGGTGACTATTATAATTGACGATTTTTTTTTCTAAGAATTGTAAATTTTCTAGAGGTCTGACTCTGGGTCTGACATACTTAATGAAAAAGTTATTTACGTGGACTCTTTTCTTACTATTACATTTACTTATTACTTTTATACAATTAATAAATAAAAAAATAAAAGTTTTGCCAGTCGATTAGCAGTAAATTGTAGGTATTTTTCTTTCGAATATTTTTTAATTGTAATTATTATTAATTTTACAGACATCAAATCTCTCCTACGACTTTTGAGACTGCTCACCGGTGAACAAGGTAAGATATATTTTTAATAAAAAAGTTTTTTTTTTATTTTTTGACTTTGAGAATGAGAATTAAAGTTCAGTTGAATAAATAAATTTTTAATTTGAGTTCGAATTTAAGATAAATTATAGTTTAACTTTGAAATTAAATTTGAGTTTGAACTTGAGTTTGAGCTTAAACTGTAGTTTGAGATTTATTATGAACTAGCTGCGCCCCGCGGTTTCACCCGCGTTGCTCCGCTCCTGTTGGTCTTAGCGTGATGATATATAGCCTATAACCTTCATCGATAAATGGACTATCTAACACCGAAATAATTTTTCAAATCGGACCAGTAGTTCTCGAGATTAGCGCGTTCAAACAAACAAACCACCAAACAAACATACTCTTCAGCTTTATAATATTAGTATAGATTGTAATTTCAGTTTGTGATTAAGTTTGAAATTAAGTTCGAGTTGAGTTTGAGTTTGAGTTTGAGTTATATTTTCACAGATCCTCACACAGCTTTTGAAGCATTGAAACCTTTGACTGGACACAATAACATTGATGGAGTTTGGGAACTTTTACAACGTCTGTCTAGTAGAAAGAGTAAGTAATTTTTGAATAGTGATATTATTTGCAAATAACTATTTTTTATACAAGTTAATAACTGCGTTAAAAACAACCGACTTCAAACTTGCACTTGCAACATTTACAAATACAGACAAAAATGCTCATAAAATAAAAACTACTGGGCCTATCCGAATAAAATTTTTATGGGACCAATTCGACACCATCCCGCATCGAACAAAAAAAGAATCACGTAAATCGGTTCAGAAACCTCGGAGTAATCGGTGTACATACATAAAAAAAAACATACCGGCCGAATTGATAACCTCCTTTTTTTTGAAGTAGGTTAAAAATTAGTAAAAACGCACAAAAACAATTAATCAATATTAATGATAATGTTAAATGGAATATAGCTTTCATGTTTTTAAATACATATCTAATGTTTTTTATTTCCTAAAATTTTTGATAAACCGAAAAAGAATTAATGCAAAAGGTTTTCTTTCACTAGCTGCAAATTTTTAATTGAAGAGACCGTTAACTTGCTTGATTTTATCAAAAAAATAGTAAATATTAAAATTAAACACTCCTAAAACAATTGAATTTATGAAAATATTGAAAAACTAGTATAAAATCTGACATTTTGTATTAAAAATCTAATTTATTTATTTATATCTTTACTTACAGCTTTACCTGAAGTTCTTGACATTTTCGACCACGAGGCAGAACATCTTCAAGGCATACAAAACCCCACAGGTATAGTATTTAATAAAATATATTATTATTATTTATAAAGATAATAATTATTAATAGTAAAGTAAAAAAAAACTATCAAAGCAAAACTAATATTTTTGATCTTAAAGATTAAATTAAATTATTTAATTATATTCTTAACTAGCTGTGCCCCGCGGTTTCACCCGCGTGGCTCCGCTCCTGTTGGTCTTATCGTGATGATATATAGCCTATAGCCTTCCTCGATGAATGTGCTATCTAACACCGAAAGAATTTTTCAAATCGGACCAGTAGTTCCTTTTGCGCGTTCAAACAAACAAACAAACTCTTCAGCTTTATAATATTAGTATAGATAATTTAATTTAATTTTGTATTGTACAATGTACTTACATATTTTTTTTCATTGCATTCATTTGCAAAATTCTTTCATTTATTTCTATTAAAAAAATACCTATTTTGATTAAAATGTCATAAAAATGTTATATTTTACACAGGTTTGGACGGTGTGCAAAGTTACATCAATAAGATCACAGCCGGTGAAGGGCCAGCCGCTTTGTCTGGAATTTTTTCAGCTCTTAAATCGGATCCTGGTAAGAAAATGTTATTTTTTGTATATAATTCATATTATATTTCTATATTCGTGTGTTTTAACAGTAATTTTTGTTTACTAATCATTTTACTATCTTTCTGTATCAGAGTAAAATTAGGTTTTTTTTGTCTTAAATATTTTCGTTAATTTCGAAATTTCGTTAAATTGTTCGTAGTACAAGGATGAAAAAACTCAATTAGAAATCTTTTATATAATTGAACATTTTTTTTTCTTTGCAAATGCAAATAAAAGTATTTTTTCGCAGATTGGGAAGCAACTTTCAACAGCCTTATGGGAGCCATGAGAGTAAATGGTAAGAAAATATTTTTACTACTTTAAATAACTATCAATGAAGTATTCGAAAAATAATAATTTATATCATATGATGAAAATGATACACAAATTACTTCAATTTTCAAAAATGGTAACAAAGCTTTATAAGAAGGATATATTAGGAGACAATATTATAACAGAAAAAAACGAATTATTAGTAGAACCTCTATAAGTCGAACATCAAGGGAGACGCCAAAAAATTAGAGTTATAGAGTTTTCAACATAAGGAGGATTTTTATTTATGCGGATTTTGAACAATAGAGGTAATAATTTATAAATTCCTAATGATCAAGTTGTAAAGGTTGTAAAATAAAACGTTACTATGTTCGACATACAGAGGTCAAATTTAATTTTTCGAGTCATAGAGTGAAAATATGTACCAAAATGGCTTGGAGGGACTCGGTGATTATTTCGACTAACAGAGGGTAGAGATTTCAAGTAATGGAGGTTTTGGTGTTTGAAGGGAAGGGAACAAAACATTTTTTCGAGATTTGGAGGTTTTTGACTTATCGAGGTTCGACTTAACGGGGTTCTACCTACTGTAATTAATAAAAAAATAAATAGAAATAAATAAATAACTTTTTCCAGAACTCGGAGAAGGGCCCATTGAGTTGAAGAGATTGTTGAATGAAAGCAGTTTCGCTAAATGTATCTGGATTATCAAGGATTTCACTGGATTGTCTAGTAAGTTAATTATTTTAATATATTAAAATATTTTTATTTTGCCCCATTTTTTTAAAGAATAAAATTCCCTTTATTTGTTATTTTCATTTATATTCACTTTTTAACAACTTTGAATACCAATCAAATAGTTTCATTTACTTAAATAATAATTAGTATTGCCAATAAGTTACATTTTTTTTAAGTTTTTTTTTCACGACCTAAAGTGATTTTTTTTGTATTTTTTAACTATATTTATATTATTTTCCACAGATTTCAGATATGCAGTTGAACAAATTTTAGAAGATACAGACAGAATTAACTTGAGGGACGTAATTACTTCATTATACAGGATCACAGGAGAAACAAGAATCGACAGAATTGTTATAATAATTCGCAGAGTTTTTAATGTTAAGAGTGAGTATGGGAAATTGAGAATTTTCACTAAATACGTCAAATTTTATGAAATAATGTAATTTATATAGTTTACTAGCTGTACCCGACAGACGTTGTCCTGTATTTGCGCGAATTGTCAAACCCGTGAAGTTTAAATAATTGTCAAGTTTTCACATTTTGAAGTGAAACTTCTTTATCGGGGTTGGAAAAAAATTTAGTGTAACATTTTTTCGTTACGCGTGACATTTTTCCGTTACGCGCCATCTTTTTCTTATCCCTACCACGCATGATTCGACGTATTTCTGTAAAGTTGCATATAGTAAATTATTTTTTGAAAAATAAGGTCATAAAGAAGTTTCACTTCTTACGTGTGTACACTAGTACACGCACACATTTTTTTTAATTAAGAGGCGCAAAAAACTTGCGGTTTTCTTTTATAAGATCCTTCGCCTGCCAATTAATACATCAAAATAAGAATTATCGAAATCGGTCCAGTCGTGACGCGTGATGCCACGTCCAAAGAAAATAGGGATTCATTTTTATGTATAGACTATAGAGATTAAATTGAATAAAAAAAGTTACTTTCAAAAATAGTTGAATTCATAAAACAACAATTGAGATTTTTTTAATTTTGATAAGAATAATAGAACAAAAAATATCTGTTTTTTTAGTATGTTCATTTCATTTGAAACTACATTTTGATTGTTTCAAAGTTTACTTTACAAATTATTTCTTCAAAATTTATTACTCTTATATTATATTCATAAATCTATACTAAATAATTAAAAAAATATATATTACCTACTAAATAATAAAAAATATATTTTTATTTATTTTTTCTTACAGCCATTACCCAATTATTCCAACGTATCAACAACATAACAAGAAAACGGGACCCACTCCATTTCTTGCAAAGTATTTTGGACTTGACACAAAAGAAAACTTTAGAAGAAGCCTTTAGAGATATATCCAGTTTGACAAAAACCAAAGGTAAATATATTTTAAGTAATATATATAAATATAAATATTTATATGTATAAAGAAGTAAAAAAAAATAAGGTTTTATGGTGAATTTTGAAAGCTGCAACCAAAAAAGATATAAAAAAGAACAACATTTTTTTTAAGAGAGCATTAAAATGCTTTTAAATATTTTTAAAATATCGATTAAAGAATACGTCTATAATTATATGTAAATATATTCTTCAATCAAAAAGACAATTTATCTGTCACCATTCATCTATTATATCTTATATCTTTTAAATCTTTCACATTTTATCTTTTACCCCCAATCTTTTATCCTTAATCTTTTATCTTTTGCAGCCGACGTCCTGACAATTCTGGAGAATATTCAGAAGGAATCAGGCCACACAGACATAATAGATTTCTTCAGACAACTCATAAAGATTACTGAAACTAAAAGTAAGTTAATTTTCAATTTATCTATCTTTTACGTTTTCAACCGACTTTAAAAAATATTTTTTTTCATTTTCAGCTATAATTCACGCATGGAGAATTATTACTACCATTACAAGGGAAACTGGTAAGTTTTTTTAAATATCTGTATTAGAAAAGCAATAAAACAAGTAAACCGATTTTGATATAGTTCTTGAAGGCTGAAAATCAGCGCTGCTCAGGTGTTAAAGCCCGACAGCACGGCTGAGTCTGACCCGATTGCCATGTAACTAGTGTATGTTTTTTTAGTAATATAAGTAGTTGTTAAGTGTGTGTAACATGTGGCAATAAATATTTTTTCTTTCTTCTTTTCTTTCTTTCTTTCAAGGCACGCTAACAATTTAAAGTATTTTGAATGGAACAGAGATATTAAATATTTTTGGGTTTTTGGATATTTTGTATATTGTATAGAATATATATAATTTGAATTTCTTTAAAAACAGTTGAATAGTTTAAAATATTTAACTTACAATGTTAAAGATGGTTTAAAATTTAAAAAGGAATAAGCCTTTTTTATATATTATTGACCTATTGACCTGACCTATTCAGATATTTTCATATCTTAACTTATAAAGGGATGTTTCATTCAAAAATTATGATTATTTTTTTCTCTATTTTGGTACATTTCTAATCAAAACAGAAAGATAACCAAAAAATAGATTTTTGTACAATTTTTTTTTTCTAATATTTTTCTAAGCATTTTTTCTTAACATACACATATTTTTCAGACATCCTCATAATAATACGTCGCTTCAAGATCTACACAACTGTAGATATTATTGTTATATTCAAAACATTCTTACGTATAACAAAAACGACAAATTTGACGACCGCCATTACTAAAATATATTCCTTGTTAAATGTTCATGGTAAGTAACATTTTATTTATTTTAAAGTATAATTTTTTAAGTGAAAGTTCTTTATTGAGAGAAAAATTTCAATGTCGCGTCATGGCAATACCGTCACGTCATGGAGTAAGGCGATTATGGTATCTTTGAATCTAGCCAAAGAAGTTTCACTTCTGACACGTGTGCTCCGCACACACGCTCTTTTTTTAATGATGATGATGATGAATTATTAAAAAAATTAATATAATTATTTTTCAGGATTATTCGAATGTTTCGACATCATCCACAAACACACAAGGACTGGTAAGTTTTTCAAAATCTAATAAATTACAAAATTTAATAGCTCCTGTTGGTCTTAGCGTGATGATATATAGCCTATAGCCTTCCTCGATAAATGGGCTATCTAACACCGAAAGAATTTTTCAAATCGGACCAGTAGTTCCTGAGATTAGCGTGTTTTAACCAACAAACAAACAAAAAACCGTTCAGATTTATAATATTAGTAAAGATATCTATATTTTATTGCTATCTATCTGTATTCTAAATTCTATCCAAATCGGCTGAGCGGTTTTATCACAAATCATCAAAATTAAGTAATTTCATCTTTTTACAGATGTCATCCAATTCTTCAATATTTTCATCACTTTAAGCAAAACACAAAGTAAGTAAATTTATTTATTCTTTACATATTAAAAAAAATGTAGTGAAAAATATTAAAAAAAAAATGTATTGAATAATATCAGTTTAAAAAAATACATTAATCTTCAGCATAAAATTTTTAAATGAAAAAAAAAATGAATTCAAGGTGAATTCATTTTTTTTTCATTTAAATGAAATTCCTGAATGTTATTAAACACTTGTACAATTTTTTAATTCCGATTTTATAAAAAAAAAATATTTAAAATTTTTTTTTTGTTTCAGCTCTCGAGAATTGTGTCAGAAAATTGTTGCAGTTCACTAAAAAGACAAGTGAGTATACATTATTAATCAAATCACTATCACTACATAGTATAAAACAAAGTCGCTTTCTCTGTCCCTATGTCCCTTTGTACGCTTAAATCCTTGAAACTACGCAACGGATTTTGATGCGGTTTTTTTTCATAGATAGAGTGATTCAAGAGGAAGGTTTATATGTATAATAACATCCATTAAATAGTGGAGAAGTACTGTTATTTTTGAGGTTTCTAATGTGATGTCGTAAAAAATTAATTTTTTTCCGCTTACATTGCAAACGCAGGCTGAACCCTACGAGTTTTATCAAAATAATGTACTAAGTATTATACACATTGAAAAGGTCTACAGAAAAGTCCGCGATGGTATATGTCTATCTCTTATGGATAACCCACAATAACTTTTTTTTGTCATTTACTTTTTACGACAAAGAATGGCTAATTTTCGAAGCGATTTTAACCAATACAGCATTAATCCTT
>CAJQZM010033022.1:0-10192 GCA_907164665.1 Colias nastes | reverse complement strand
TCCGAGCGCGCCAAGGCCGTGCAGATGCTCTCCGGTAACGTGTACACTGTACACACCACTTAGTGAAGGAGTCACTTACATACTAACTCACTCACTCACTAAGTTATTTGCTAACTCACTCACTCAGTCATTTACTAACACACTAATTTATAAACTAACTCACTCACTAAGTCATTTACTAACACGCTCACTCGCTAAGATTCTAACACACACTCACTAACCTACTAACTCACTCACAGAGTTAGACTAAGTTATAATTCTCATAATTTGACAAATAATTTCTTACCATTCAAACTTTCTCACATCTCCCATCCATAATCATTCCGGTAATACTAACTTCTGAATCCCCCCACCTTATTTCTATAACTGATAACACGTTATCAGACGCGGAGAACCTGATCAACGTATCGGCGACGGAGATCTGGGACCAGTGGAGCAACACCAACAGCGCGTTCACGCGTCGCATCGCCGAGACCATCGAGATCAAGAATAAACTGCAATTGCACTTGCACAAGGTACCTACTGTTATGTAGAAGATGGAACTGTGTAGCTTTAGGGCTTTTTATTCACAGTTCTGAATCGTTTAGTAAAAAGACGGAAAAATATTATACTGGCCAGATAAATTGAGATTTCAACCATTGATTTTTTATTATTTAAACAGTTTTCGAGATAATATTTTATAACGCGTGTCATGCATACTATGAGACTCATTTGTTGCATAATATCTGTTATTTGCGTATCACGTCTATGGTCACAAGATACGTGTGACACGTGCAACACATGTATTGCATGTGTGAGTATGTACAACACACGTTCATGCGTGTCACACGTATAACACGTTTGACACGTATAAGTATGACACGTAGAATAATGACATGATTTTAAAAGAGCAACTATGGAGTTTCTTGCCGGTTCTTCTCCATAGATACTGCTGTCCGAATCGGTGGTAAATGTTAAAAATATGAAATGACGATTCGAAAGTGCCTCTAAAAGAAGTCTAATTGAATAAATTAATGTTTGAGTTTGAGTTTGCGCGTACAGGTGCAGCAAGAGATGTTCGACGTAGAAAAAACGCTCGAGTTACTAAACAAGGCGATAGAGGACAAGCTGCAGCCGCTGCGCGTCGCGCACACGCGGCTGCAGGCGCGCACCAACCGACCGCACCTCGAGAAGTGCCGGGACGAGGCGCAGAACCGGTACGTGCTGATAGACAGACAGACAAACAGACTGATAGACTTACAAAATTTCTAGAGATTTATAAGAAAGTTACAATTGGTTCGATGGAGTTACCTCCGTTTGGATGTTGACTGTTGAAATTTAGAGAACTTGAAACACTTATAAATGTCTACTTACCTGTACAAAACCGGTGTGAGATTTTTTAATATTTTAACAAATGACTGAATGATTAGATTTAGGTACTACTAAATTCGTTGCAATTTTTAATTTAAATGGAAATGTTGCCATTCAAAATATATGGTTTGTCTATGAATGGTGCTTTACATACAAAATTACCAGCCTCATGACCGTAACTAATTTAAATACATTCCAGATTGGTCAAAGAGTGCTGTGACCTGCAAGAAACCATGGAAACGCTGAGATCCAAGATAGCCACGGCGGAAGGAACGCATCAAACGTTGTTAGGTGTTCGCGCGGGACTAGAGGCGGATCTTCGTAACAAGTCGACGACTTTGTTCATAGACCGGGATCAGTGTATGGGGCTCAGGCGTGGGTACCCGGTTACAGCGGCTATAAAAGCTTAATGTTTCAATAAATGATTCTGGGAATTTGGTGTTTTATTTTGTTAAGCTATTGCATAGCTTCTATCGCGGGCCTTGAGCGCGGGGACCGAATCCAGAAATTCCGTAACGAAAAACCTCACGCTCCCCACTCCGACGGGCGCGGAGGTGTGGCTTGAAGGCATGCTATGCAATAGCTTTACCGCGGCAGTCCCCGAATGCCACACGTCTTTTTTTTTTTAATTGTAGGGCCTAGGGGCCATTAAATGACAATAATATAATATGTTCATTCTACTTAACCTACTCTATGGTATGTTTGTGAAATGTGTGATAAGTTGCCAGTTAAAAAATTGTTTTTCTTGTTTACATCCTTAAATTTAGGTTTAAATCACGTGTAGGTTTAAGCCTTCATTGATAATAATGATTATAGAGCTTGTATGGGAATTGGGATGCAATAAAAAACTCTGGTTTAAATCCATTTTTTATTAAAAATAAATAAATCAACTTTTATACATTTCTATTTTTGAACTAAATACTACTTTGTATCAAATTATTTAACATAGGAAGGAACTGGCAATTTCAATCCCTCTTTCGCCTCAAAGAATGTGTAGGACAATACTATCTCGTCAATGTATTCCATCTTTGGGTCTTCGCTAAATTCTGGATCTATGTAGAAGAATACTGGCATGTTTACCTGTTGAAAAATAAAATATTCATTTAATACAATTAACAATAAGCATTAATTACTAGCTTTTATAAAAATTGGATAGAATATAGGAATGAAACATTGTGATTAAATGCTCATTGATAGGAATTACATTTTTATCCAGACATGAAGTGGTAAAACAATTTAATTATTAATAATTATCTTATTAAGAAGGTAAGAACAAGATGTTGAATAATTATGGTAGCATCCTCCTATATAAAATAGAATTAATTTAAAGTGCTTATGAAACAAATTGTCCTCAAAAATAATATAAAATCAGTTTCTTACTTACCATTTCATGAGGATTGAGCATCTGTTCTTCGAAACAGAAGCACTGTATCTTATTGAAGTACTGACCGGCTTCAAACGGGATCACATTGTATGTGCTTATACCAACCACAGGCTTGTCTGTTGGGTTGCGGGCCGTGTAGAAAGCTAGGGCTGTTTCACCAGGTACTACCTGGAAAAGGTATAATTTTATTCAAAGTTATATCCAAAAGTGGCTATGGATAGCCTTCCTCTATAAATGGGCTATCTCACACCAAAAGAATTTTTGAAATCGGACCAGTAGTTCCTGAGATTAGCTCGTTCAAACAAACAAACTCTTCAGCTTTATAATATTAGTACAGATTACATATTCTACAAATTATAAAAAAAACTAAAAGCAGTATTTTAACACCACACAACTCTAGTTCAAAAGAATATCTCAATTCTCAAAAACCTAGAAAACCAGTATAATGCTCTAATGACTGAGAAAGAATCAACTATCTTCACTTACCGTGATATCAACTTGTTGTGGCTTAAAGTTCCACTGCATGGAGGAGGCTACATCAGCGTTGAAGCGAATCTTAATAGGCCTCTCTTTTACAGCTGTCATTTTGCTCACATCATCTGTGGCCTCCGCTTGGCCTGTGGTGCCTCCATAGCTGTATGCCTGTATTAAGAGGTGTAAAATATTGAAATAATCTTTTTTAATAGACAAAAACAGCATTCTACCAACAATAACAAAGGATTTTAATTGAGAAAAATTCTCAGCTGTAATTTTTGCCTTTCTATGTCTATAGAATTTTTGGATTTATTTAGTGATTGCATAGTCTAAGCATAACCATTGATTTTTAGCAAAAATACTTAATTATTACAGTGAACACTAAATCTATAAAACAATTAAATAAACCGTCTCAAAATCATGTCATTGAAGAACAATGTTTAAAATGTTATGTAAAAATATTGTTATAACATAATATCATACATAATATATTAATGATTTTAAGAATAAGCTCGACAGGATAATTTTATAGATGAGTATAATATTATTATCCCCTTGATAAGGAAAATTGATAGGTTACTTACTTGACAAAATATCCTGTATAATGGAACTGCTGCATAACTTAATCCTACAGTCATAACACCTAGTGCAATCATATAATTAAGAGTTGACCGGATTTTCTTTTGCTCATGCACTTTCCTTATAATAAGTAAATCTGGAGAAAAATGTTTCGGGCTTAACAAAGTTTGTTGTGAAACCTTATAGTTACATTTTAATGTATTAAAACAATGCCTATTAACTCGAACTAAACGATTCATTGTGCTTTTATTTACAATCTTATTATTTTATTTCATTTTTTCTCAAATGGTTGAAAAATTAAAATTTATGACATTCGCTCGTATTATGCAGGGTGACAACTGACACTGACGGATTTCTTTTCTATTATCTATTCTATGCAAATTGTCGGGTCTGTTGTTTATGATATTTTTTGTGCTGCAGACTGCAGTAGGTACCTACCCGGTAGTATTTGTATTTTATAGTTTTCTTAGAAACTAAATGACAATCAATTTTTAATTTGGATTAAAATAGCGAGCAACTATAATAAATATCGAAATTATGATTTGCATCTAACATCAGTCGTTGTCGTAATTGCAGCCGTGGGACGTTCACTGTTGGACAAGGCCTCCCTAAGTTTTCATAACATCAGTCATCAAATACATAATTATAATTTAAATCGGTACTAAGGTACTAACAACATATTATAGCTTTTTACTTTGTCCGTTTAAATTTCCACAAACGACTTTTGTAGCGATGCCAAGGATATATTTTACATTCGCAAGATTTATTTTAAATAATTTTTGTGATTTCTACTGGATGCACCCTGATTTATTAATTCATCGCTCAGAAAGTAATTCGTGAATCACTCTTGATACTCTAAAATGGCATCATTTTATTTAAATTGGGATCGGCTATTTGTAAGCCACTCATTTCACGCATAAAACACATCTATATAAGTCAGGCAATTACCTCTCTTTCTTATTGGCTATTCTGGAACGTGGTCTTTAATTTAATTTTCAAGTTCCGATTATACATGTTTAGTTAGTAAGCAGTTAACTACATTACATGCTTATGCATCTTTCCGTTTTGCAATAACTTGAGAATCTAAAGAACTGGATATTGAAGGAGTACAAGCACTGACTGGGTATTATTTTTATTATTTCACAAAAATCTCATTTTAATATTATTATCCTTTATAAAATAGAGGCGCTTTTTTATTTCCCATTGCATAAGAACATATTTTTTGTTTTAATTTGGGTAAAAATGCATGTTTGTTTTTTAAATATAACTACAAACATAAAACAATAAATACGTTAGCAATTAAAATTAACGGATTAACTATAATATGTAAGGATACTAATAAATATAATCTATTCTCTATCATTTAAGTACTGCACGAGAATTCTTTGTACTCCGACTTAGTTCTAAATTTAAGACTAGGTATCTTTTAACATTTACAAGATAGTAAAAATAAGTTAAATGTAAAAAAGTAGACTCATTAATTAACATAATAAATATAATTAATTTAATATCACAATTTTGTTACTTTCACTAATTGTTCGATCATCCTTGATATTCTAGCGTCATAATTTTGTGTTTTGTCTTTATGTGTGCGTCGGTGTGAGTTTTCTGATACGCCTTGTAGGTGCAGTCGAGGAAGGGACATCGGAACATGGGTTCCTTCCCACATTCATATGTTACGTGTCTTCTGTATGTACTTTTATGCCTGTATTTTCTCTTGCATTTCTCACACTCATAACTGGTGTCGTAAGGTGACCAAAAGTTTTTCGTCTTCATCGGGACCACCGGCAACATATTTTGCATCATCGTTTTAAAAAAATCCACTTCACCTGCAACAATTAAAGTCTTCTCTAATATTTTATTTTCATCCTTACCATTCATAAGCTATAACCTGTACATATTTACCTACCTACTACGGTCTATGTCTTATTTTAAGGGTACTATATATTTACAATAAATAATAGTATTATAAAATCAAGAACATTTATTCACATACACAAATGAAAGAAAAACAAACCACACCGCTGTAGAAATATAAATTAAAACTTAACAGAAAAATTTGTGCGAAATTAATTCCTTGAAGGATATCGTAGAACATAATTAGGTAATATTTAATAAATGATTATTTTAATGTAAAGCTAGTATTGTTCCAAATGCCCACAAAAATTATTATGGAATAACTTATAATTTGCAAAATTGCCCTCATTTCCAACCCGCTATATTTTTTTCCATTACATTAATAATTGTTATTATTAATATTCAATACTCAGTCACATTGGGGCCATAAATTTAACACGAGTTTTGCACTTATTAAAAACCACATTTAAATGTACAATTTATTTCAATTGTGCTAAGTTCGATACGTATATTTGTTATTCACAGTGTTGTACATTTCAAATTTAAGAGGCAATATTAATTATTGTCAGATAAAACGTAGTCAGTTAATACACACTTATTTTTCAATCAACAAAAATAAAACTTATAATACACATTTTTGGTGGGTAAAATGTTAGTAAACTGACAATATTAATAATATTTATTATAGTATTAACACCCCTAGCCTCAATTTTCTATCCGGCTGTGCATAAAAATTCAATCGTTATTTATTTCAATAAAAATGTGCGTATATATTATTAACTATTCCAAAAAAATTTAGAGATATTATAATATTTTCTTTGGTGCCATTAAAAATAATTTTTGTTTTAGAAATGCATTTAAAATCTTTGGTTAACCTGCAAGATATTTTTACTTATTATAATAATTTACTTATAAATATTAAGGCACTTAGGTATTTTATATCTTAACGCTAGAATCGACTGGATTTGGTTAAAAATATTGCTTTTTGAACTTCGATGGTAACTTAATTAACAGTAACAAATGCAAATAAAATATTATACATGAAGGTACGCTTTAACAGGAATACTGGACTTATAATACAAGTTATATAAAACATGCGTCAAATTATAAACTTCTTTGGTAACAAGGAACACTCACTAAACATTAACAACAAGAACAAGAAATATAACAATCTATTTATAATACGTATAAAATTATCGAAAAACATGTCTTACAAAATAGTCTTATAATTACTATATATCATAAAACATTAGTATTTGGCTTTCTATTGACTACTAAAAGGTATTTGGTAACGATATTATGACCTATTTCACTAAAGCTGCCTTTTCAGGTTTGTTTTGTTTCGCGACAAAACATAATTAATTATTGCTTACAAAATGCCTCATAGCGAAGGTGATGGCAAGTGTTGGCCCCTTTTAATTATGGCCAAATCAATGTTTTAAATTAATTACTTTTCTATACATGAGGCATAATACACAATCCTCAAAAAACTTATTGCAAATAGCGCATTTTAATTGGTCACCCCTCAGGAGATAAACCAGCCACATGTTTTGTAGTTATTTATACACAACTTAACTTTTAATCAAAAGGTATGCACTGTTTAAAGCCATTATTTTGAAAACGAAACTGACCAATGAAAATGCGTTATTTTTCACAAAGGAGTATTAAGACACTTATGGCTTTGAGTAACAAAATATGTGATGATTTAGTTCAGCCGACTCGTCCCCTCTTCACTGTAGGATTCTCCAATAATTCTCTCGTCGATATAAAATGTTTTAAGTATACGCCCAGGGATTATCTCGCGTTAATCAAAACTGTAACAGAGATAGTCATTTGTTAACACATTTAAATCATCAGCATCCGTCTGCTAGAGAAATAAAGCGTGATCATGTAATTACAGTGAGTTTTGTACTATCGACCTGTGCGATGGCGGCAGAGCCGTTTATAAAAATGTTAGTATGTTAGTGGTCCCAAGTCGCTGGTGTTTTAGTCCATTAGTGTAGGTGTACAAATGTTTACTGACGTGTGAGTGGGACCCTATCGCGGGTCATTCCGACACAAAATCCACTTTCTCTGGGAGGTCTTTGTGCAGGTGGCGCTCGTGCAGCAACAAGTTGTGCTTCTGGTAGGCGCGGTACACGCAATAGGGGCACTTGAAACTCGGCTGTTTCCTACACTCGTACTTTATATGCCGCTGCAGCGATCCCTTGTGCTTGTACTTGTTCCCGCAATCCACGCACTCATACAACGTCCACCCGGCTTTGCCGCTGCTAAGACTGGCAGTACCGTAACCCAATATATAAGGTGTGTACAACTGTGCAACTGAAATTAAAACGCAAACAAAAATAAATTCGTGCAAATAATAATAAGCTACCACCTGTGAAGCGAAGCCACCGTACGGGATGTGCTACCATAAGCGTAAGATAATGCACCATGTCTCCCATTAATTTGCTTCTCATTAAATATTTCAATTTTGTCTACGACTACGACCTCTACCTAATGTTTTCATCATGCAACCTACGATACCGATAGAGAATAGAACGTACATTTAAAATGGAATACTTCCATGCATAAATCCATTTTAAATATCCATTTAACCAAGGTATAATAGAAGAACATGCAATGTTAGTATCCCAAGAAATGTTAGGCACCGTTAGAATTAAAAAATAGATACTCATCCTAAAGTTAATTCTAAAACGAAGTAAAAATTAAAACTAAAAAATATCAAGAATAGCAACTTTATTTTAAAATACAAAAAAGGTTATAAAAATACAATCAAATGCAATAAAATCACTGTAAACTTATTGTCTCGTTTATGTAAATACTATAATAATAGGTAGTAATTTTGAAACTAGGTTCGTTCTGAAATCACTTGGGTCGAGATATCGCCGTGGCATCGGCCCTGAGCCTCATTTCATTTGAAACGCCCTATCACAGCTAGTCTATTCAACTTCAATTGTATAATATCACAACCTAGATATTTTGATTCATTTATTGATTTGTGAACTTATTAAAAACTTTAATTTCTAATGACTAATTTTCGAAGGCACTTAGGGTCTGTATGACTGTTGTACTTATTGAGCTCTACACATTGATTGTACGATGGTAACTCGAAACGGTTATTTTAAGCGGCCCAGTCCTGACAATGTTGTTCGCGCCATTTTTGTAAACTACCGTCATGTCGAATAACATTATCAATCCTAGGGCCGCATACTTATTATCGCTACGTGGTAATACATAAAATACTTATAACTACGTGGAAGATTATTTTGAACGTCCAAATACGGTTCGTGCTCGAAAGGCAGCGTACATTGTACTCGATTCAACAATAAGGCACTCGTTCTGGTCAAACCTAAATCTAACAATAATTGGCCCCAAATATAACAATTTGATAACATTCGTTTCCAGGAACTTACAATTAATTCGACTTACATCTGCGAATGTCCTAGTACATAAAATAAATGCATTACAAGTAAAGAGATCTAAAAATAATCGAATCAAAACCATTTAACTTATGAGTATTACAAAAATAATGGAACATGCATTATGGCAAAGACCTAGACTGCTTAAAAGCGAAAATAGCTTCATTTCAATATCATCTAACATATTACTATACACGAAATATAATATAGGTTTATTCAACCACACTTGACGATTTCGTAACAAACTTAAACGTTAATCTCTGTCGAGGGAGCGAACTCACAGTACTGATCGCGTACCATCATTTAGACATCTAATTTTAGTAACTGCAATGGTAACAACTTTAAACTATTTATCTCGAACTAGCAAAGCTAAACGCGTACACTATCAAAACGGGAATGATACTTTACACAATAAACGCTGTACATAAAAACATATAAAAAAGTATAAAAAGCGTAACTATACAATCACTATCTTATTATACTGGATAAATGCAACAGTTACGGACACCGCTGCGGTTGCAATCAGTGCGAATACTATAATTCGTCGTGAGATTAAATTCATACGGAGCGGTCGGTCCGGGGACCGCCGCGGTAACGTCTGCGGGACCGTGCCTGGGCCGCCCGGGGTGAGTGTCGATCATGTATAATATTGAGCATTCGAAGTCTACCGAGAATAGTCGTTTATTTTGCATCTGGCGTTAAAACTATCTCAAAATCACAAAAAGAAAACTGGGAAAACCCACACGGAATCATGAACGGCGGGAACCCAGGCACGGTCGGGTCTAAATCTAACGTGACCGAATGCCACTATCACAAAGAGATTACATCACATTTATCACATGGGGGCGCTACATGCACGCGTCGACGTTGTCCTGCTTGATGTAGGGCTCGGGCTTGACGTGCACCTCGCGGTGCATCCGCTCCATGTGGCGCGCGATGTGCATCTTCTGCTTGGCGCGGTACACGCAGTAGGGGCACTGGAACTGGGGCTCCTTGCCGCACTCCCACTTCTGGTGGTTCCGCAGCGACGACTTGAGCTTGTACACGCGGCCGCAGTCGGGGCACGTGAAGCTGTCCGTGGGGCCGGCGGGCGGCGGGCCGGCAGGCCGCAGGCCCGCCACGAGCA
>CAJQZM010033020.1:0-17213 GCA_907164665.1 Colias nastes | reverse complement strand
TTCGCATTAATGCCGTGTTGCTATTGGTCTATTTGAATACTGCACGGAAACAACACACACTATTCCTTATTATTTTTCAATCGTTTTTTCAATAAATCTGCAACAACAAATCTTTATATTTTTAAAAAAAGGTATTTATCAGTTAACTTGGGATACTAATATATTTCTATGGAAATTAACTATTTTTTGCAATAGATATTAAAAACACAGATAGCACATTAAGTGCATTTAATGGTATTATACTCTTTGTTTATATAAATACAGAACGATAATTGAATCATCTAAAAAAAGCCAACAAAAATGTTAAACTTATATTTTCTTCTTATAATTGGGTAAGTTTTTAAAAAATAACTAGTTTTTAATCTTTTTTAAAAAATTTAATCTAACTACAATAATACTATAGTCTATAATAGTCGCATAAAAAAAAAGTATTTATAACCAGTCTTGACAATTATGAATATTGTGTTCTCCGCTTATAGCGTTTTAGCCACTGTGCTTTGGTAATTTGCCTTTTTTATAGGAAAAAAATCCGCAATATCGATACTTCTTTGGTCCTGCATTTTCGTAAATATATTATGGATACTCTGGTACCACATATTTTGAAAAAATTGGGCTATTGTCACGTAGAGTCTCTTCAAAGTGCGTGCCACAAGTCGGATTTGCATCCAAGGCACCTTCAAATCTGTGCTTAATTTTTTCATAAAATCTTTGCGGCTCATTGTATTTTCTTTATTTATCTACATTATTTTGATATTATATGATATAGAAATTGTTAAAATTCCATATCATGCCGTAAAATATCGCCACTGACCACCTATAACTTTTCTTGTAACTGAACATACAGGAATATGGTTTTCGGGCTTCTCTTATCTCTTTATAGTGCTTGTATCCTCAATGTATACCACCATGACATATTCGGTTTTACTCCGGACAACATCTTCAGCCACCCAATCCCCTTGCTTGGAGTCCAAATCCAGCGGAGGACAATAATCGTCATTTACTAAAATTGAAGGTTTTTCGTCCTAGTATAAAAGTTGTCTGGATCCCATTTTATACTCAATCTATAGTATAATACTATATCATGTGAAACGTGACTTGGAAAAAAAATTATTCAAATAAATCACAAAATAAAAATTTGAAACAATCTTAAAAGTTACAAAAAGCCCAATTATACGTCAAAATGACGCACAACATCCTCTTTACAACAAAATGGCGGAATTTACCGGGATGAGCCAACTATGTACTGCTAGGTTTCGACGGCTAATAAGTTGGTTCTGGATTTTGCAGCGATTCGATGGTAAATAATATAGAAGAGTATACGTCAAATTTACGTAGATTGGACTTCTAGGGTTAAATGCATAAATACCTAAATGTTGTTTTGTTTTTATTATCTAATAACGATAAAAAACCCGTTGATTTCATTCGTTTTTCAAGCTACGTGCATAGTTTTTCCACTAAAAGGCCTCAATTGAGTCATAAAGTACACAAATTTCAAGCATAATAAGTCACATCATTTCTATAAAACCAAAACTGCCAATAATATAAGTCGTGTTGTTCGATTATGAACATAGTGCATAAGGGCATAAGTCGTTATATTGCAAAGAGTAAAAAAAAAATTATGTGAATATATTGAGTTATTCCATGAAGTACTCGTTCATAAGGCCACAACTACAAAAAAATACGAAAAAAGTATATTTATGGGGTTGTTACAATATGTGTTCATATGTAAAACTATAGTCTAACATCATATCTTACCCATACAAGCTTAAAATTTTGAATTTATAAAGATTTAGTATTGATATATAGTTTTTTGTCTCTCCTGAAAAGTGCTGTTTTTGAGTTATTCCCTTATTCACTGGAGGCACAGAATTTTCACTTTGACACATCAACAACTCAGGTTTTAATGACAATTACGTAATTATAAGTGTTGCCATATAAATTTTCGAAATAAAAAGCCAGTCTCATCTTTCGTTAGCCAAACTCTACCGACTACCGAGAGATCTGTGCTGAGCTCACTAAACTTGGCCCCCGCAAAAAAAAATTTTTATTAGTTTTTAAATTTTTATTATGCCATATCGTTAGTTCGTGGTTTGTTCTCAAATGTTTGCTATAAATAATTGTTTGTTCCTTAATTGTTTATTAACAATAAATCAAATAAAAGTATACTGTTTGGTTGGCCCCCCCATTCAAAATTATTAATATTTTGTTTCATTATTACTTTAAAAACATTTATTATCGTTTGTTCTTCAATAAATAACGTTTGTTCAAACATTTAATTGCCATTTTATTGTATAATTTGCAATTTATAGATAGGTGACATAAATAAGTGACATTTCAAAAAAGTTGCATTGCGCATGCGCTACGTTGCATTCAAGATGTTTTTAAAATCATAACAAACCTAGATTTAACGAAATACTTAGTACCTATTAGAATAACGTGGATGATAATATTATATTATAATATATTAAATTATTTTACTTAGTACTTACTTTGTGGTCTCTGACTAATATATAGCAAATTAAACAATAAAACGGCAATTAAATGTTCGAACAAACGTTATTTATTGAAGAACAAACGATAATAAATGTTTATAAAGTAATAATGGAACAAAATATTAATAATTTTGAATGGGGGGGGGGGGGGGCAACCAAACCGTATACTTTTATTTAATTTATTGTTAATAAACAATTAACGAACAAACAATTATTTATAGCAAACAATTGAGAACAAACCACGAACTAACGATATGGCATAATAAAAATTTAAATCGAATAAAAATTTTTTTTTGCGGGTGCCAAGTTTAGTGAGCTTCTGTGCTGTGCTGTGAGCTGTCCATAGAGTAATATAATATATACGGGGAGCTGTCATAGACAGAGTAGGTAGTAGGTACTCTCGATAACAAAATAATAATACTCCTGTGTATTATGTAAATATTAACTAAACTTATTACTTAAAATAGGATTTAGTTTAAAATCTAAATGTATATTACTTACTAATTATTATCCGAGGTATATTATATGCAAGTTTAGTAAATTAATTAATTAATTATAAATTATTATTATGTTCTGACTTCTGTGTGTGTCTGTGTGTGTGTCTCAACAAGAATGGGAGGTGTTCTAGACATATAATCTACTTTATCTAATTAAAAATCCGAGTATAGATAATACTGTATATATGTTCTAGAGTAATATTATGAATTTTTAGAACGGTATTATTATTTTTTAGTTTTGTGGTCAATTATTACGTATTGCGATAATGCTTTAGTCGGCACTCGGCAGTCGCGCTCATACTATATTATTACTTGCTCTGTGCTCAGGCCTTTACGGTGCACCCTGCAGGCTGCAGTACAGCTGAATAATACAGTAGGTAGTTATGATTTGTAAAATTATTAAAGAATAGAAATTCGTATACGAATTCACGTATAAGTGTGTTTATACTTTGTATTGTATACGTGACACTAATCATGACGTCGCATATTTAATATTTTGAAGTGTAAATAATTCCATTGTTACAATTGCAGAAACTTGCCGAGCATCAATTTATAACGCTACAGCGAAGCTGACCTGACTGTTTTTCAATTTTCACAAGGGAAACATCAAACAAGTGAAGGTTAGTTGCTCTTCCTTGTTATTTATTAATGTAAAGTCAAATATTGTTGAAAATAGACTGTAAACATCAGTGCAATTCTATGATGACGTGGAAAAGTTTAATTAGTTATACGCAAATATGCTTTTTATTTATTGTGAGAGGCTGAATAAAGGGTTGACTTTAGAAACGTGCGGCACGAATTTCGGCGCGATTTTAATTTTTATCGATTGATAATGATGCCCCGAAACATACATTAGCGGCTTTTCGTGCGGAAACGTGTAATTACAGAGAAATCTTTTTTTTATTTTTTGAGATTATGTTCAAAATTGTTTGAGTTACATTGACAAAACTACAAGAATTGTGTTTGAAAGAGATAACAAATGTCTTAATGTACATATTAAAAACCATAGTTCATTCAAAAGCATGTTGCTGAGGGGACAACAATTCATACAGATTATTGGCGAGCATATGATTGTTTGGGGCAATATGGGTATGTTCATAAAAAAGTTAATCACTCAGACCCAGACAACCCATTTGTTGCCTCTGACCCATTTGAGTCCCAGTGGCATGTTGTAAAAAGATTTTTTAAAAAAGATAACTATAACCACCCAGCAAACTTCGGTGATAATATTATAGAGTATGTGGAGACGATGGGTGGAAAAAAATAAAATGGATCCATTCATTGCCATTGTAAATTGTATCAAACATGTATACAAGATTTGAATAAATAATTATTTAAAAAAAATGTTTTTATTGTATGTATATTGCACACAAATTGTTAATCACAGAAACGAATCTGTCCACCCCGATTCCACGTGGTACTTGTCTGTCATACACTAGAGTGTATTAAAAAAGTCGGAGGCGCGGAGCAGTCAAGAAAGCCCATAATCTTCGTTATATTTCTAACTACATCACTACATAGTATAAAACAAAGTTACTTTCTCTATCCCTATGTCCCTTTGTATGCTTAAATCTTTCAAACTATGCAACGGATTTTGATGCGGTTTTTTTTAATAGATAGAGTGATTCAAGAGGAAGGTTTTAGTATATAATTTATTAGGTTTAAGTCAAAGCGGGCGAAGCCGCGGGCGGTAAGCTAGTATAAATATAATCTCAAAAAAAATAAAAAAAAAATAGAAGGGGGGGTTTCCGCACCCCCCCACTTTATAGGGGGTCTCCCCTTACCTCCCCCCTCCCTTTCCCTCCTCTCCCCCCCCTTAATTCGTGCCGCAAATTTCTAAAGAAATACCTGAATAAATACTTGTTGAGCAAATAGTTTTTAGGCTGGCTACTTCTAATAACTAGTATACTAGACTTCTAATAAACAAAGACAAAAGAATCAGAAGTTTATGTATATAATATAAAAACTATATTACTATACCTACTTAGATTATAACAAAATAAATAGAGCTTTGCGAAGATTGATACCAATCTTTTTACGATTTTTGTTTTTATTATCAATATTGGAGAGAATTTAATTCTCTACAAGTTTTCCGAGTTTTGCACCTAATTGTGCCTAAAATGACAGCACTAATAATATTTTTATTGATTTATTTTACCTTGATTTTGCCAAAAAATACATTACATTGTAATCTAAAACCTACAAATACATAATTAGACAGTATAGGTATCCTCTTTAATAATTATAGTATATAGAATGATAATTTAACATATTACAAGCAATTTTTTTACAATGAAGTAATAGTAATTTATTAAAAAAATTGATATTCTCTTAAAACTTGGGTGTTCCAAGAAAACATTATAAAACAAATGTAGCTGTGTATTTGATTATAAATTTAAACATGCATTTTTCTTTAAGATGGCTTGGACGGGATATCAGAAGTTTTTAGCCCTAATGATGGTTGTCACTGGCTCTATCAACACTTTGAGTACAAATTGGGCCGATCAAATACATTCCAAAGGTTCCGATGGACAAGAGAGACTATTTAATCACCCATTTTTGCAGGTAGTTTTTGTGTTTATATTACCTACTTGTTTATGTTATATTTTTTCAAATTTTTTTTCCTAAATAAAATTCTAGTATGTAGCTACCCTGATCAATTTAAAACTAATTCAACTTATATCATTTGTTCACAAAAAGGTTTCTTTTTTTAGGCATCTGCAATGTTTCTTGGTGAAATATTATGTTTATTGACATTTAAATTGATTTATTTTAAAACAAGAAATACTGGTGGACATTCTCTTACTTCAGGAAGTCAGAACTTTAATCCATTTATACTTATGCCTGCTGCTATGTTTGATTTGGTATGTAAGTCCTTTAATTTTGTTGTGTTAAGTATTATTTGTTAATTTCATTTTTTTTTAAGTGAAACTTCATTAGGGGCGTTGAGAGTAAAATTTCAAGGTCGCGTCATGAGAATACTGTCATCTTGCCAAAGAAGTTTCACTACTGACTCATGTGCCCGGCACACACGCATTTTTTTTCTTTTGACCCTTCCAAGGAATGTGAATAAATAATAATACTTACCTATTAAAATACGTAGGTATAATAAAAAATAAAATCAAAATCACTGCTGAATAACTATTTCTGAACCTAGTAAGTACTTAATTTTAACCATGTTTATATTTTTTACTAGTCCTTCATTTGTTATAAATATAAAGTTTGTGAAGTGTATGTAAACTGAATGTATTTGATCAAAATAAATAATACAGAAGCACCATATTGATCAGACTGAGATAAATGAATTATTATAGGATTTATTAACATATAATGGACCCCTTTAATAAGATATGGTAAATATATAAAATTAATAAGATATTGTAAAGATATGGTGATACATAAATAATCATCAAGTATGAATTCCTATTGAATTTTGTAATTACAGTTGAGCTCATTGTTTCTGAGTACAAACTCAAAATTATGAAGACTTACAATTTATTATTTGTATCAATTTATCAGATTTTGTACTTTGAATTAAAGGGAATAGCCACTTTGGGAGTTGATATACAATTTATATTAGCTAAGTTTAAATTACTCAAATAAATTCCAGATTGGAACATCAATAATGTACATTGGTCTCAACTTGACATACCCCAGCAGCTTTCAGATGTTTAGAGGATCTATAATTATATTTGTAGCAGTTCTCTCGACAACATTCTTAGATAGATATATCATAAGACGTGAATGGGTTGGAATAGGTAATGTCTTATATTATTATTCTAATTCTAATCATAGTAATTTGTGAAAGTTTATGACGCAATGTGCAAAGTGGTGGTGCAGTTTAACTTAACTTTATAGAAACACTGCATACATACTTACTTGAGTCTCCACTAAAAAAATAAATTGATCCATTGAAATGTTACATTTTTTAGCCCTAACCTTGCGTTTTTTAGAGGACGCAATTTTGTTTTTTTGATGTGTAGGGGGGGTCAGTGTGAAGCTAAAACCAAGTTTGTGGGGTCACCACCCTTGTCCCACGGCCGCCATCTTGAAAATAGCGGTTAAAATGGTTTTTACGATATATCTCTTAAACTATTTATCTGATAAAAAAATATCTTTAACATTATTTGTTGCAAATTAAATTCTCTACAACTTTGGTGTAGTAACTTTTAGTCGTAGAACTATAAATAAAAAAGTTATAAGCGAAAATGTTCAGAAATTAGAGCCATTTATATTTTTCAATAAAACTTTTTTTTATCATTTTACGAAGAAATGATATCAGACCATTTTTGTAGATTGTTTTTCGAGGAACAACTTTTATGTACAACATTTTTTCATAACGTCAATAACTAAGGTTTTACAGCGCTCTGAAGTGAGTACTATTTTTCAGTACTCTTAACTATACATATATTGGCTATTGGCTCTTTTCTCATACTCCAGAACAATAGAAGCACACTGCAGAACATTTCAGACCTGCTTTTCGACGTAAAAAAAAGTCGCGCTTCCAGACTCTACCTCCTGGGTGGTGGGGAAAAGATTCAATAATTAATTATTAGTGATATTGCAAAATTAATTATTAAAAATATTATAATAACAAAAAAAACCATTACTGATGACAAATTATTATTAGTACACACATAATATAAGTATACTGTATAGTTCAGAGTACTGAAAATTAGTACTCACTTCGGAGCGCTGTAAAACCTTAGCTATTTAATTAATGAAAAAATGTTGTATATAAAAGTTGTTCCTCGAAAAACAATCTACAAAAATGGTCAAATATCATTTCTACGTAAAATTATAAAAAAAAGTTTTATTGAGAAATATAAATATCTCTAATTTCTGAACATTTTCGCTTATAACTTTTTTATTTATAGTTCTACGACAAAAAGTTGCAGAATCAAAGTTGTAGAGTATTTAATTTACAACAAATAATGTAAACAAATTTTTTTTATCAAATAAATAGTTTAAGAGATATATCGTAAAAACCATATCAACCGCTATTTTCAAGATGGCGGCCGTGGGACAAGGGTGGCGACCCCACAAACTTGGTGATAGCTTCACACTGACCACCCCTACACATCAAAAAAATAAAATTGCGTCCTCTAAAAAATGCAACCCCAAATGTAACTTTTCAATGGACCAAATGCATAACAATAAAAATAAAGTTTAGGTAACTTGTTATCAATTGACATTTTCATTAAATTCATTAAAAAGTTTTAACTAAGGTACTCTATTTAACTAAACAAGTTCCATTACAAAAAAAATATGTTATTTTTCAACATTTTCCTTGCAATTTTGATTTAACAATATTGCTAAGTAAGAAAGGTATGCAATAATAATTCTAAAAACTAACATATTATGTTCAATCCCTCTTTTTTATACAGTATAATTTGTTTATTTGCATTTTTTTAACATGTTTATTCATCGCTTTGCACAATCAAATTGTTATTTCATGCTAATTAATAATGTGATACATGTTTGCATCCTTATTTCTGAATCAGCAGTAATTCAAAACATACAGTCCAACTGTAAACATATCATGTTATGATAACATTTCTCATTTGTACGGACAAATCAAGGTTTATATGTGTGCAAGTGAATACATATTAATATTTGTCCTTTGTATCATTGATAACATTTGTTTAATTGAGTTTGAGCATTCAATAAGCAGATGTATCAAAATGAACGAAATATTTATGAATATTTGATTAAAAATATTTTTTTATGTCTACTCATTTATATATAGGGTCAATGTACCAATAGCTGACCAAGCGCCAATACATGACCGAAATTCAAATATACGCGCCAATTAAGAAAATACGGCAGCCCCAGATGATAGTTTATTGTTTTTTCTATAAAGCAACATCATCTATAAAATAAAAACAAACCTTGCTGCCAATGGTCAGAAATATTGACATTTTTTCAACACGAAGATGTAATTAGGTAGGTGCCCCGTAAGTAATCACATTTTTTACTAAGATTTTTTTATCGGGAGTTGATTGGGAAATCTTAATTTATCTTGAATGCAATCGATTACTCTTTATATTATGTCTTGTTATAGGCATAATGTTGAACTATTCTGTTATAGACTTTCGGCTTCATTTTTGGCATGAACAGTTTTTCATGATTTTTAGCGGCCTGGTTATCTTTGGGAGCGTCCATAAATTACGTGAGGTGTTTTTGTCCATTTTTTGACCCTCCCTCCCCCTCTGGTGAGATATCATGAGATTTTATTGAACCCCCTCCCCCATCCCCCCATCTCACGTGAGATTTTTCAAAATGTGGGTTTCTTATGTTTCTTGTATTTGTCATTGTAAAAAGAAAAAAAATTGCTTCGTCCTTTTGTTTACGACTAGTTAAAAATAGTAATTAATATTGCTGAAAGTTTAGTGTTATAACAAGGTAACAATAGAATATTTAAATATTAACCGTAACATTAAAATCTTAAGCATGTTATTTGGATTAAATGGACCAAAAGAGTATAATTTGTTTTGTTTCAATTAAAAAAAAATTGCGTGATATTTGCCGACACGCCCCCTCTCCCCAACGTAAGGTTAGATGAGATTTTACTCGACCCCCTCCCCCCCTAAAACAGCTCACGTAATTTATGGACGCCCCCTTTTGGAGCAACAAAAACAATTTTTCGCCTATTGTTGACCAGTATGGTCAGCTCTTGGTTCTTTATATTTTGCTAAGAAAGACTTGCTTTGTTTTGTGCTTATACCTACCTAATTTAACAAACCATATAAGCCGTAGTTAAGTCATAGCTATATGTTGCATATTTCCAAAAGCTGACCACCGTAAGATTTTTATACCGAACTTAGTTGGTCAGGTTTCGGGGCCGAGAATATTATTAACCTTGAGTTGTCCACTTGATTTCCGTGACCAAGTGGTTTGATTTCATCAACCTATTTTTATTTATTAAATAATATATTTATTTATTAAACAAAACTAATGTTCGAAGAAGGACATTTTGTCCATTTTGAAAATGGTCAACTTTTAGAGCAATGATGGTCAGATATTGGTGATCAGTGGTCAAGTAATGGTGTTTTTAGCAGAAGTAACTTTCAGAGTAGTTTTCACAAAACCTTTAAAGGTTATCAAATTGATATTAAGAACAATAGTTGCAGTGAGTATTCAATTATCTGTGTCCCAAAAATAACATTGAACGTAAAACAAATAACCCGTTTTTTATATGTAGCTAAAGATAAAACCGCTTAAATGGTCAACTAGTGGTACATCCACCCTATGTAGTTTTATATTTATACTGTCAATGCTTAATCCAAATGATTCATTTACACTATTTATATAAACAATAACAACCAATAACCTCAATAGTTCCGCACTATGGATATAAACCAGCTGCTATTGAATCATTTGTTTCTATTCTAGATCAAATAAATATTTAAAATGAGTCACTACAAATTCCTGCTACCAAAATGTAATTCATTGATATTATCAAAGTATTTCATGCACATATCCCATGAATAAGACTTAACACGAAACCTTTTATATCAATGAAGTAAGTTCACTCTGTTCGGGAGGATTCAAAATGTTTTATATTCCACAGCAAATGTAACAATAGGCCTTGTTATTGTGGGTCTTACCGATGCTCTGTACCAATCTCCCGGTGAGACTAAAGGCAGGAACAGTCTGATAACTGGTGACTTGCTGATTATCGTCGCACAAGTCGTGTCTGCTTGTCAAATGGTGTATGAAGAAAAATATGTTTCTGGTAAGATTCTGCAGGATAGGTGTGGAATGGACTATTTCAAAACTCAATCATAAATTTCTAGTATTTTTTCTGTTTATTTAAATTTGAAAACGCAGTAAATAACATTTTATATTCACACTAGCTTCCGCCTGCGGCTCCGCCCGCGTGGTGTTTTGATAAAAGGTAGCCTATGTTCTTTCTCAAGGTCTAAAGATTGTCTGTGCCAAATTTCATCAAAATTGGTTGAGAGGTTTAAGCGGGAAAGCGTAACAGACAGACAGACAGAGTTACTTTCGCATTTATCATATTAGTAGGGAAGTAGGGATTGATGAAAGATTAAGTTGTCTTATATAAATAATCTGATTCTCTATAATAGGTTATATTATCAGCCTTATCTAAATTGGCATTATGTAAATTGGCATTATGTAAATCAAAATAGCTTAAATTGAGTATAAGAGAATTAGGTATTATCATAATGTATTATTTCTTTGTATTCATAGTCAACATAATAAGTAAGAAATAAATCTAAATATAAATAAGTAACTAAATTTGCAATAAATCATAGTGACAACAGAATAATGAAATTTGCAACAATGTATTTAATTATTTATTGTATTCCTTCTTTATAGTTTTATGAACCTACAAACAACTGCACTTCTTTAGTTGCATTAAGCGAGATTTCAGCGATTTTTGTTTTTATAAAATTGCTTATAAAATGTCACCATTTATAAAACACAGAATACTTGATCATGGTTGTCTTTCCCAGGGTTGAACATACCCCCTCTTCAAGCCGTGGGATGGGAAGGGGTGTTCGGATTCTCAGTACTCTCTGTTCTGTTGGTGATATTCTACTGGGTGCCAGCTCCTCCCCACTTCGGCCACAACCCGAGAGGAACTGTGGAAGATGCTATAGACGGTCTCATACAAATTGGTAAGGAGTATTATCTGAGTAAACAATTTTTCTCTCTATGCTCATCTATACTCATATTAAAAGAGGACATTATTTGTTAGGACGAAACTAAAAATTGACTCAATCTATTTTAATTATTTCCTGAAAAGTTACATCTTACTTTGTAATGTAGGCGTTTTTCTTTACCCTGGATCAAACCGGTACAAGGGACCATTTTACTGTAACGAGAAAAAATGGGTTCTTTCGAATTATATTACAGACTTTTATTATCTACTAGCTATCCCGGCAAGTTCTTCTGCCTTTCTCTTGTCACTTAGGGGTATAAATAGATGTTGGCGAAGATCTACCCAATATGCACACAAATTTTCATGAGAATGGGTCCTGCGTTTTTAGGAGTATGGTAACTAACATTGTGACATGAGAATTTTGTATTAATAGAGATGTATTTTCTTTCAGGAAACAGTCCATTATTGCTGTTTGCTGTGATGGGCACAATCGTGTCCATAGCGTTCTTCAACTTTGCCGGGATCAGCGTCACCAAAGAGATGTCAGCTACTCATCGGATGATATTGGACTCCATCAGGTAAACGTCTTATATTTGTTCTTCCCTTTTTAAAATTTTGGCTTTTATAAACAAAAATGTGTGTTATAGGTTGTAAATTAATTAAGCATTTATAATGCTACAAATTGGGTATCAAGTATCGTCTAAACTGTGTGCTTCCGTTATTAAAATATAGGCTTTGTTATAAACAAAGACACATAAATAGCTTTTGAAATTGCACTGCACAGTAGAATGCCGATTATACTGGTCTGCAAAAAAATTCAACCTCCGGTGAAATCTTTGACAGTGGGCACCAGATACTCTTTTTTTTTAAGTTTCAGTCAGCATCATTTCATTATTAGAGTTTTACATCATCGTCAGCCCATTATGTCCCCACTGCTTCCCGTTTTTTTTTTTCGTTAATTTTTACGTCCACAATTGTATCTAGTAGTGTGGAACTGTGTTTGTTTTAAAAAGTTTTGTCTGTGTGATAGTTCGTCTTTGTTAAAGTCTGATTATTATTATATATATATGTATTTCAGGACCCTGGTGATCTGGGTGGTGTCGCTTGCCGTGAAGTGGCAAGTGTTCCACTGGCAGCACATCATAGGCTTTGCGATTCTCATCGCAGGGATGTGCGAATACAACGGCATTTTGCCTCGCTGCTCCTTCAGAAGGGCCCCAGAAGACCAGGATAGGGTGGTCAATACTGAGGCAGATAGGCTTGAAGAAGCCTAAAAGCATTCTTTGAAAAAAAGTGCGTGTGTGCCGAAGACACGAGTCGGAAGTGAAACTTCTTTGGTATGATTCAAAGATACCAAAATCGTCTTCTTACCTCATAACGTGACGGCATTACCATGACGCGACCTTGAAATTTTACTCTCAACGCGCTTAAAGAAGTTTCACTTCAAAAAAATTTATGTGCTCTGTACACATGACTTATTGGCAACCGGAGAATGGGTATTATGTATACAATGTGGTAGAGTCCCATTAAGAGGAGGCTCCCTAACATAATTTCTGGCACTGAGAGACCGGTTACGGTACTAGACGCTAACACAGCCGTAATAAAGTTGAATATCGCGTGCGCTCTTTGATCGCGTTCGAGCTCGAAAAGTAAGTCTCAATTCTTATTTCGTTTATAACTAAAGTAATAATTGATCTAGAGAAAAAATATCTTGGCATTCGATAGTAAACTCTATTTTCTTACTGTTAACATTTATTTTAGACTTAAAGTCCAAGTAAATCTTAAAAAAAATGTAATAATCCTTAAAAAAGGCATAATTTTTGAATAAAAAATGAATCGAGCGAAAATGTTACAATTACGTAACTGTCTTGTACATCTAAAGAAAAAGACCCAATAAATCATATACTAAAGTTCCATTTTGATTGTATGTGTGCCTGTTTCAGAATATTAATGCAAATTCACATAAAATTTAGGGAGCCTCCCCTTAACCCGATCCCTGTTTATGGTGAGCGCGCTTTGACTTGTCTCTCTGTTGGTCAAACAAATGAAATACCAATATGATTCTATATAAAACCAAGGTTTGAGGCCCAATATTGAAAAAATTGTGTTGAACATTTTTAGTACATGGGTGTTCATTTAAATAATATATCTTCAACAAATTATTTTATCTATAGCTTCGTCTTTTTTCCATAGAATAATCTCTCTTTAGTTGGGGACTAGATGACCTGATATAAAATGTCTGTTTCTTAATTGTTTGCTCAACATAAAAAAATATATTTTGTAAGCATTATATCAATCGCGCTATCGCGACTAGTTAAGCTATAAATGTGAATTTAGTATTATTGAAATTATTTTCATATCATACTGGGAAAGTAGCAAAGATTTATATTATAAAGGAGTTATACATTATATTTATAAAATTTTATTGCAAATTTTGTATGCACCATTTGTAAAAAAAGTTTTATAAGTATTAATTAAGTGCTATGTTCATATTATATTAAGATGCAATTATTCCTTTATTACATTTTAATATTAGTGTCTATTGAGATCTTCCTTTTTACTTTTTTAATTTTGTATTTTGTACAGATAGATATGTACAAACTTTGATATTTATGTCAAATCTCAATATTTTTATATTAAAACTCACTTACACTGACCAGTGAAAAGTGATTATACTATACGTTTAGAAGTAATGGTGCGTATTAGTTATGTACAAATATTATTGTAGTATTTAGTAGAACAATTTTAATTCAACTGTGATTATCTTTCAAATGTTTAATATGTAAGTCATAGTACCTAGTAATTATCAGTTGTAAAAGATTGAATAAAATATGAAATTAATCCCTTCCTTTTTACTATATACCTAAACCTCATATAAAAATGTCCCCATATTCCATTCTTAATTCACTCTAATTTGAGTACAACTTAATCGATCTTTTTGCACGACGCTTATTTTAAGTTTTATAATACTTTGTAGTTGCATCTTAAAGAATGAATTAAAAAAGTTGTCGCTCCACTCTACAGCCTACAGTGAGTTGCACAGCTATAGCCTACAGCTTTCAGTAAAGTATTAAAACAAAAATTAATGCGTTAAATCATAATCGGTTCGGTAGAGTTCACAAATTTTCGACTGTTTAGAATTCCGCGAATTATAAGCTAACAGTGTTAATCTTACGGTAACATATTAGACTATAATATTCTACGCAAAGAATTCAAGATTGGAGATGATTAATTGGCATAGGACTTGCAATATAGGAATTCGTTTAATTGTCATGTGAATAGAAGATCCACTCAGTGTCTAATCGTCCACTTGAGGACAAAAAGGGTAAAAAGAGAAACACGTAAGTACAATGAAATGAAAAAATATTTTTTATTATACTGCATTATCTATATAATTTATTTTTGGCTTCTCACCAGCAGCTGTAACAATTAAAATATTATTTTTACTTTAAATCAATTCTTTGTCGAAACAATCAATCGACTACTAATATTGGGTACACTTCGGATATTAAATGTAATTAGAATAATAAATTAAGATTAGCATTAGGTAGGTAAGTACTAAGTACATAGGAAGAGGAATTAGCTACAAGCCTACAAATCAGTACCTAACTCTGGTCTTTGTCGCGTTATAATACGTAGGTAGTGTTTAAATGTCTTTTACCTCGAGTCATGATATAACGCAGTAAAAAACTGAAGAAAATCACCTGTGACGATAAATAATGTTATTTAAAGTCATTGTTAAATGACCAATAAACATCAACAGTCCCTTATATTATAATATGTACTTATTAAGAGCTTTTATTTTTGTGGTGTTATTCATTTTCGGCTTGCATCACCCATTTTCGGCTTGCATCACCAACCAGCTTATTCCTTCTTCCTTGGCACCTAGTAAATAACCTTTACCTTTCATTCTTTACCTAATTATTTAAAAGAATATCTATTTGTCGTTGTCATTAGTTCAAATAATGAGATGACCTAGAAAATTATCTGTGAATTTTTAAACAGGGTATTAGGTATGCTAGATTTTGAGGTGCTCTGTTCGAATATCACTTCGCTGCCTCGCTTATTTGAATGACCAGATTACTGAACTATTTTTGAACCTTGGTTAAACTACTAGATAACTGGACTAATTCTAACAATGCTAAATTCAAAATATAATAAATAGCATACGGAGGACATCTCCATTCTCCCAATAGAAGAACCGGATTCCCGATACGTCCCGCTTAGCCGCTTCTTCCTTTAAGTTCGATTTGAGGGACTTACGCAATGTTTTCGCCGCAATATTGGAGTAGTTCACGTAACTAAAAAAAAACAAATACTCAACCGGTTATAACTGATTAAAAGTTTGGTAGTTAACCTTTCTACGGATAACCCGATACTCTATCAGTAGTTATTAGCAAACAGCAGTAGGTACTTACCAGATATATAATTTGCCAATCGCATACCTACATAATATTTGGGATGAAATAGTAGATAAGATAACAAAATGAAAAGCACTATAATTGTGCTTTTATCGAAGCCAGTATCCCAGTCATTAATTTAATTTTGATACCTAATTTAATCTTATTCAAATAATAATTAACTTTATGAGCTCATTAAACAGGTTCAGTTTTATGAATTCGTAGGCGGTAGGTACAAGGATCTAGTTGAACAATGTGCAAGAAGCCAGAGCCATTATAATATTATGTTACTTTTTTATACAGTTACATAATATACTACTTACCTTCTATATATAATATCATTGTACTTACCTACTTATAACTTATATAGCTGTTATCTGATTTAAATTATAGACCATTATTTCTCAAATTATACCTAACTAGGTACTTATTTTGTTTAAATTATTTAAAAATATTGTAATATTTAGATATTGCATTGCAAACTTATCTAATACCTAGGTACACTTACTTTAATCCAGCCATTCGCCAAGTGCTCATTTTTGGAAAATTTGTTTCAAGCCTTTATATACCCTGTAAAATTATTATTTGATCATGACCAACTACGTAAAACGTGACATATTTCAACAAAGGAAAAGTTTAAAAACGCTTTACCTATAATATTATGAAAGAGGTTGTAATGTTTACTAAGCTACCAACGCTACCAACAAGCTCCGCAAAACTTTTAATTCACTTTTTAAGGAATAGGATAGATTAAGTACATTATATATAATCATTGGTTTTCTTTTTTTTTCACTAATTGTTTTGTGTAATTGTATACTTTAAAACTTATTTTTCGCATGCTGTGTTTACCTATAAGTGTTTTTTTACATTGATCTTATAATTGTGTATGTGTATTTTGATATTTTATATGTAATGTAAACAAACGTTGGTAGACCAAAATAAATAAAAAAAAAAAAAAAAAAAAAGCTATTCTTGAATAATTATTGTAAGCTAAGATTGTAAGTACATACCTACATGTAAAAAAAGTGCTCATAAAGCTTCATTTTCTCTGCTTGGATAACATTAATTTAAAATTATTGAATGACCTAGTCTAGTGTATATGTTACAGTCAAAACCCTGAACCAGTCAATAACCTTATTGACTAATTTAAAGAGCAGACATTCAGTCAATATAGGTTTTAACCAACGTACTG
>CAJQZM010033012.1:2743-20131 GCA_907164665.1 Colias nastes | reverse complement strand
CGTCCTCTAAAAAATGCAACCCCAAATGTAACTTTTCAATGGACCATGATGTAACCGCTGATACCGCTTTAAGCTTTCGCTCCGTCAATTTTATTTTTAATAAAACAATTATGGTGGTTATGAAATTTCATCTTTATTTGATTCTGGAATATTCGTCCAAATTTGTATGAAGTTGAACGTAAGCGAATTTTGTGTTTGTGTTTGGTACGGAACAATGAAAATTGTTTTTGAAGCTGCGTTCAATGGTCGATTATTTATTCTAGTAGGTAAGCGTTCAAAAGCAATCTACGGTCACATAAATGTGAGAAATATATTTTAATGTAATGTAACAACAAATATTCACAAAGCAACAAAAATTGATACAAATTCTGAAGAAAAGTGAGTAATAATTCAAATTATCGTAAACACACGTTAAAATATAGAAATATGAAAATGACACTATAACTTTTCAGCCTTTTACTAACTGTAATGTACTCGAGTAATGTAATATTCTTTTAACATTTCCTCGTAACAGCGTACTTTCTTATTCATAAGAAGCTTATTCCATGTAAAAATAGCTGATTCTTATGACTTTGTACTCGTAGTGAAAGTTTTCAATAAGGTACCTACATTTCTTTTCAGTCTATTAAAATACTTATATATTTTAAGGTTGAAGTTTGAGGTTCAAATTCATACTATGTCATTTTTTATTTATTATAATTGCACAACGTATTGCAAAATGTATTTCGCAACAAATTATTTTCCTCAATTTAAATTGCTTGCTGAAAATAACTTGCTTTCGGTTCGCAAGTAGTTCGTAAGTTCAAAGAAACACCTCAAAGAAATACGACAGGATGCTGAAAGTTTGAAGGGTTGGAAATGGGAAATTATTTTTGATTTTACCATTTAATAAGGTGTGAACAGTATTAGGGAAATAATCCTCTTAACTTTTATAAAAATAAGAAAAATACTATGGTATTTGTTGTTTGCAAATTTTTTGCCGGTTTCATAATAAAACACACGACGACTTTATTCAATATAGTTCCTTGTGTAGCTAGCTGTCCTAGCAAAAAGTGTAAATGCTACTTACATAAAATACTCTTCAATTCAAATGACTTAGGTAAATCTTTACTCAAATGAATTAACATTAAAAATTGCCATTGGATAATATTATTATAAGACTGAAATCACTCATTTAAAGGAATAAAGGAATCCTCAATGGTACAATTTTAAAACAAAACGTAGAAATATATTCTCAACTGCATTACGAAATCTTTGGAGGATTTAACAAGGGTTTCGACAGTCTGTCAGGACCACTCTGGGGTATTTCATTAACCGAAAAGAGATTTAAATATCATTGAAGAATGTGACTGAAGATTTATCTTGTCAATTATTTGATAGAGATAAACTACGATAACATGGCGCGCCCCTCCAAATTACTGTTTCAATGTGTGTAGTGACATCCTTACGAAGGAGTTTGTATGTAGTTGTACGTATTCGTCTTTACTCGTACAGTACTCGTAATATCTCACTTATTACCAGATTTGTTGGTCAACTAATCATAAGTTGCCGAGCGCCCAAGACAACGCACGTGTCGTTTTCATAGAATACGTCAGTGCAGCGCCATTACTATACTCTATCCACCGAGTCAAGTTAATACGGAAAACATAGACTTGTTTGTGATTGGTCAGCGATAACCGTTAATGCATTGTACAGACTACGTGTATATTTTAGTCTGATCGTGGTACCCGTACTGTGCAGACGCGCTCATATTTTATTGTTATTGTTCCGTGACCTGGCGTGTACTTAGATTATTTTTGTGTCGGGGGTTTTTTTGAATTATAATAATTATATATTATTAATTTAATTATTATAATTATAATAATTATATATTATTATTATAATAATTATATTTATACGTAAATTATAATGAAAATAAATGATGTAAATATTTTATTACTCTTGTTTTTTTTTCCTTCACATTAAATACATTAATTTAATAAAAGCTTTTTTTTATTTATTTTAAGAAACTTCTACTAGCCCAATTTTTCACCTACTTATTATATTACAAAGGCAAGTGTAGTCATGGGAAGAAAGCTATTTTTTATTTAAGAGTAGCGCAGTGTGTACGTACATTCAGAATGGTTTACGCCCACTGACTTTTTTTGTCTCTGTCATTTGTATGGGATTACGTGACAGAGAGAGCGCTATATTAACTTGACTCGGTGGATACAGTATAATAATAATGAGCGATTAGAGCGTGACTAGTCGAGCAACAAATCCGTGGATTTGTTTTTGTTTGACGGCCGTCTCATTACGCACACATGCGTTGTGAATCTTGGTGGTGCATTGTAAATACTTTCACAAATACTTTCAAACGTTTTGAATTTTGGAGGGGCGCGCCATGTTATCGTAGTTTATCTCTACAGGCTTACACGGCTGATGTATTGAGTCATGTTTAAATGTGATATGAAATGTTTTTATGAATCCGAAATGGTGTGTATTTAAATTTTAATTCAGTGCTTTTTTTATTGAAATTTCTTAAATTCAACAAACATGATTTATTATATATCACAGATAGTCATAATCAACACACAAGAAAATACTATGCATAATCCTATTCATATTTAAACTTTCTGTCTGACGAGATGGTTCTTAGTATTTTTGGTGGTTGTAGAAGCAGTCATGCAAGCATATTCCGCTCTCATAGGATGTAGCGTCAAGAGTTCATAAAATTTTTCAGCTATAACAATTTTGAATGTAAGTTTAGTTGTAATTTAGGTAACAAATTTTGCAGTAGGTGTGTACTGGGTGTATTGTCTATAATATGTTTATGAATAAATAAAGTAATTTTATTCATGACTTTGACAAAAAATATATAATGGTAAAGAAAAAGTAATAAGCTTCATACCATCAAACATTAAATCTTCTGCCAAGGTTTTTTATCAAACAACTAAGACCTATTTGAATACAGACCATTATTTGGTGATTTCCATTAGTTGGAATGGAAACAAATTAATAAAAGTATCTTTATATCGCGTTGCTAACGAAAATATAGCGAAATAATATAGAGATTTCAATTTTAATATGATATTGGTTTATGAACTTAATATCACGGGCCATTTGTAAGAGCAGACTTATAAAATCATGAAAACTTTATGTAAGAATGATCGTCTTTAATACGATAGTGTCAACAAACTTGAAATGCAGTCTTGAATATTATCTTTATATTATTTTAATTCTTTAGAAAACAGAAACTAAAAAAGTTATGCATTCATATGAAGCCGTGTTAAATAATTGCTAAAAGAATTCGTTCTGTTAGAGCACGAATAGTTCAATCGAATTTTAAATTTATAATTTTTTTATTTATAAATTTATGTATTTTTATTTTATAATTTTTTTTAAATGTTACTAAGCATGTAAACAGTGTTTTTATAAAGTAAATAAATTGTATTCTCTAAACATGGTATTTGGATGAAATGCTTAATAATTTTATATAAATATTAAAAATAATATTATATGCTAATATATATGAAATTAGGAAAAGAGAATGCAATAAGCGCTTGAGCGTAATACCAAACTATTAAGTAATGTTAATACTGTCCAGGAGCTATTTCCCATACTTGATGTACCCAAAGAGTCCCACGACGGCATATAACGCAGCTACCACCATTGTGACGTCAGGACAACCCATAATAACAACTTTCCAAGCAACTTACATGTCATCCTGCGGTAGATTCAATGTAATACTTCCCAGGACCTCCTCCCCATACTTGATGTAACCAAAGAGTCCCACGACGCCATACAATGCAGCTACTAACACCATAGTGATGTTCAACACGCCAGGACAACCCAGGAAGTGTTCTGGTTTGGCCATTTCGTTCTCAACTGGCATCACTACGTTGATTCCCTCCATTGCGAATATTGCTGTGCTGGAAGGGAAGTGAACTGTAAGTTAGGTAGGAAGGTTCATTTTATGTGTCGGATTTATGAGAGTTACCTTTAAATATTTACAGACATTTATTTGCTAATATGTAGAGCAAATTAATTCTCTTTAATAGAGTAGAAATATCTTGTACGTAATAATGTTTATTTAATTTTTTACAGGTCCAAATTGTTGACGTTAAGAACCTACGTTTTATTATTTATTATGTAATATTTTTTATTCTTTCAGTTTTATGTGTCTAAGGGGCACACCGTGCGCCATCTATTGAGATGATTAACAACCATCTCAACCAATACGAAACACTTTACAGTGAATACAATATTGTAACGATGGAACACGACCTTTTTTGTTGAGGTCAACATGTAATATATTTTTTTTTATTTAAACTTTGTTATCGCTTTTTGTAATACATAACTTATTTATTATTCTAGATATGGGTACGTATTCTTTTTAAATATTTTTCACATAGAAAATAATACAATAAAGTAACAATAAGGGATGATCAGTAGATAGTTATATAATCTGGTAGCATCATCAATCATAAACTTGCATGCATTTATTATTATAAATGTTTGTACAACAGAAAATTTAATTAGACGCCGACATAAAACACGAAAATTAAGGGAGTTGATTGTTTTAAATAAATTAACGTAACATCCAGAAACAGTAATTAAGTAAAACTAAAGACAATATTATTCATTAACGTATGGAAAATATTCTATTTAGATTTTAACGCAAAAGTTTATAAGATTGTATGGATGTATGTTTTCTCTTCCATGCGAAAACTACTGAACCGATTTTGATTACACCTATCAGTGGTTGTAGCTTATGTACTAGACTAACACCTAAGGTGTATAATTATTATTACACCTGGTAATACCGTGGTAAAAGTAAAATAAGTAATATATAAATCAAGCTAAGTTAATTTCAACATTTTTAAATTCTACCATAAACAAGGTTACGGTACAAATTAACAGAATGTTTCATATATCCCGGACAAGCCTGGGTATTAAATCCTTCTATTTCCCATCCCGAACACTGTACGGAACCAATTTCCTCCCGTAGTTCATACAAACAACAAGCTAATTACTACACACGTAGCACTACACGCGTAGCAACTGCTTGCTTGTTTGTAAACACGATGCTATAGGCCAGCCTTTCCCAACCTTTTCCAAAGGTGGACCCCTTACCACGCCACCTTACCATGATCCGCTGACCTTATCATGATCCATGGACCCAAAAAAAAAAATAATAATTTCTATATTATTTTTAAAATTAATTGATTTCATGGAGTGTATGAAATAGCTTAGCCACCCATCACTTGACAGATTATTCCAGGCTTTCGTAATTTTCTTGATTTGTCTGCGGACCCCTGGGATATACCCGCCCGCCCCAGGTTGGGAAACGCTGCTATAGGTCAATCGACCTGGCTATAATGACCATAGGAAACTAGTGAAATCTGTTGCATAGCCAGAGTGAAATCAAGAGGTAGGCTAATATTGGAGAGGTAGTGTTTAATAGAGTTAGTACCTATTAAAACATTCTACGAAATAGTAGGAAGCATTTTTGAAGAATGTATTAGTTATGTAAGAGCATGGAAATAATATTATGAGTACAAAGTTATAATTGCGAACTGCAATTATTGCTTGACCACACTTTACTGAACCATTTTTAGTATAATATGAATATACCCTATTGATTGCATTTAGTTTGAACTTTTTTTGTCAACAGAATTTATAACCATTTCATAGAATCCATAAACCGGCAAATTTGAACTCAAAACGTCTTTTATTTCATTTTCCAAGGAATCTATATATCTCTGCTGATATTAAATTAATTATCTTTGTCTTTGGCTTCGTCTTTCGTTAAATTAGATTTATTTGGTTGACTTACTGTTTCGGTTTGGATGTAAATTTATTCTTCCTTCGATTTTAATATGATTTTTATATCGAAGTACGTTTAAAGATTCCAATCGTGTTGTTTTAGGTTTATTTTTAACGTAGTTTAAAGACATTGGGAAGGTGAATGTTCTGAGTTCTCAGAGAGAGTTTGTGAGAATTATATTGTCTATTTGATATTCGATAAAGCTAAAATTATGACAGAAAGAGTAAGACGCAGTCTGCAGAATAGAGGAATAAATCATATTTTTCTCAAAATATTATTTGTTGTGAAAAAGTAAAATAGTACGCAAGACGCGTTTGTACTTACAATACAATATTTATATTAGTTCAAAATTCATATAAGGAATATAATTTCTACCTATTATTTATACAATAAGCCTTAGCAATAAGCATATAGTTTTCTATCTGTCAAAAAGGTGTGTTATCTGTCAACAATATGTTGGAGCAAAGTGCCACTATATTCGAATGGACGAAAAACTTTCACTAGCTTTTATTTTTCCAAACGTTTTATGTCAATACATTTCAAATTCAGCAGTTATTCAGTTTGGACTATGATTCGTCGATTTCTTAACAATAACAACCATTTCAAAGTACTATTTTCGTTTCAAATCTTTTAAAGAAGATTTGATGCTATTTTTAGAACCTTCTAGGTTATTATTTTCTTTGAAACTAAAAGGCTTCGAAAGATATTGCATTTTAGTATTATTTCGTTTCTTCCTCTTGTAAAGTATAGTAAAATATTTCTTATTATAAAATATTGCACGTGTAAACAATTATTGTGAAGGGTTTTATTTCCCAAAAACCTTCTCAAAGTTTTTCGTTATGTGAAAGTTTTATGTGAAAGTTAACCGTGTAAGGATGAACCGCTGAACAATAGTATTGTTTATGCTTTTAAATACATACATTTTTTTTAATTTCTTATAGGTTTGAGGAATATTGTCTTTATTATTTACAAATTAAAATATAGACGCTAATGTTTTTAACTTTTCTATGTAAAATGTTTATCTATACTAATATTATAAAGAGGAAAGGTTTGTATGTATGTATGTATGTATGTATGTATGGTTTTCACGCATAAACTACTGGACCGATTTTGATGAAATTTGGCACAGATAATCTTTAGACCCTGAGAAAGAACATAGGCTACCTTTTATTGCGAAATATGTACCACGGGCGAAGCCGGGGCGGACCGCTAGTAATAAATATAGATAGAGAGATCAATATAGCACACAAAACATTAACATAAAACACAAATAGAAGACAAACAAAGAAAAATATGTCTAAATGTACAAATACAGGATTAAAGAGAACAGTTCTATTTCGAAAAAGATCAAAGTAATTTACATTATTTGGGATAAATCGATAGTAATCCTTTTTGGCATACTAGTTGTAACTACATATCAATTGTATGTATTACGTATCATTTTCCATAGACTAAAAGTTACCTCAAAAACAACGGCCATTCCCCGATATCAGCTACCAATTTCGCGTTGCTAACTTCAGGCAGATCCACAAACGTATAATAGCAGGTTACTCCGAAGGTCAGTACTAGGCACAGATTGGCAATCAAAGAGAAGGGCACCAGGAACTTTAGATAGCGTACTTGTGTGATCAGCACGAGGGGCAGGAGGATGATGCCGCAATATGCTTCGACGGAGTATTGATGGTCGGGCGCGAAGTGGTCTATTATCTAGAACAAAAGAAAGAAAATACATTTATTCGTACCGTTAATAAATACAGATTTTTATAACAATGATTAAAATTAACAGATAAACAGTACAAATGGTATCCACTCAGTGCTTTGAGAATCTAAGGACAAAAGCATGGGTAAAATATAATCATAAATTGTTGCCTAAAGGTTTTGTAAATGTCCTCTTTTGAGTCTAATTAGAGATTAATGAAAAATTGTGGGGGTATATGTATCTATTTATTTTATTTGACTACCTAAACGATATTTTTCGGTGTAATTTAGAAAATAAAATATATTCTATACCAATTTCAATGTATACAGCTGAAAGTCTAATGAGTTTGTTTGTTTAATTGTTTGTATTACTATTACCAAAACGTTAAAATAAAAAGTCACGTGATAGGTAGTTAGTTTTTTATTTATTTAAAAATTACTACGATAAGATGGTAGTCTACCCTTGATCATACTCCCTATAAAAAGATCATACTCTCTATAAACGTTGTGGTAAATAATAAAATAAATACACTAAATACTTTCGTGTTTTATTATATCACTGTTTCTAATTATACAAGGAAATTCTCTCATAATAATTATAAATCCTATTATCTTAGAATCCATTTAACATGCTTAGACACGAATCGGATCAGGTATAATCTACTGCGGTTACTTCTAGAGATGATCGGAAATCAAGAGCTTGCATAATAATTTGAATTATACAGTTATTAATATACGATTGTTATAGGTTTAGATAGAGACTGTGGGAGTCAGTTTACCTATCCTGTCTTATTTATATAGATTAAGATAGATTAAGATTAATATACCCAATATTAATACGCGAAGCAAAAATTATTAAAAAGTTCTAAAAAAAGTTCTTAAAACAGAATTTAACTGGATACCTACTAGTTAGGTTGTAACAGTTGTCAGTAAAAAAAAGCTAAGTCAATACACGAATAATGGAGCTTTTTAGGAGTTGTAAAATTTTCAAAATCAGTTGTCGAGTTTATATAATGTCTTTGTATATAGATAAAACATCTACAAAACTAATTTTAGCAGCTTTCCCAACTATTCAAAAAATACACTAAAAGAACATAGATATAACTGGCTCACTGACATACACACATTCATTTATAAACCGTAAAATCTCCTTTATGGGTACAATAAAGCCATGATAAATAAATGTGATTGATAAGGAATGTTCTGTATTCCGTCACTGCCCAGTATGAAGGAAAAGCTAGGAAGGGTTCTCATGATTTATGACTCCACATCATACCCGGGATTCTTCGACCGCAGAATTTCAGGATATAGCTATAAATAAGAATATAACGTTTTTAAGAATGCGTATTGATTTATGCTTCTTGATGTATAGGGAATTATGTTAGTAGGTAACCCTTTGCTTGCGTCGACTATATACCTACATATTATTGCGGTGAAGGCATTTCTTAAACATTATCTAATCTTAACATGTTAAAGGTCTATTTCCTAAATTATTATAATATAATATTCTAGGCTGAATACAAGTCTTCATATGAGAATTTATTTTTGTAACAATTTAAGGGACGCCATTTATATTCTGTTTCATCGAGGCGTTTCGTAGAACACCGGTCAGTATAATTGGAATAAGAATTTCAACCATTATTTTATATTCCAGTAGCTATAAATATAACAATTAATACATAAAATTTAATAACATATTTGAAAATAATATGATTCCCTCCTAATGCACGTTCCTAAAATTACGAAAGGTGCATAATTCATAAGGTTTTTAGGTGAAAATTGTCAAATAAATATAAGGTGTAAAGGTACATTCAGATTTCAAAGACCTTTAAAAATCCAATATACATAGAAAACCTTTCTTGTTGTTTTTACGGAATTTCTATAGTACTGTTATTGAAACCAGTTGCAATCGTACAAAGCATTCTGTATTGAGGTGAAAAAAGCAAATACCTAACGTAAAGAGAGTAGCAACTTTATTGCCATATAGGATAGTGGTAGTGTAGTAATACCACAGAATAAACTAGCAGATACATCACTTCCATACAAAAGTGAAAATACCTCCGCTATAGCCTATAGTAATACATTGTATCGTTTGCTGTTGTCCAATTGGCTTTCTGGTAGTAGTTTAATAAAAATGATTGTTCATAAAGCCTTGTAGAAGTTTATATGAATAAAAAAGTAGAGATTAGATTTAAAATGTGAAGGAAGTGTGTGTTTCAATAATAATAATTAATTCTTATAATGAGGTACCATAAAATATGAACATAGAGAAGCCTAGAGATATTTGGCAAACGTATTTAAATCTCTATAATATAATATATTATGTAGGTTTACATTTCTTACAGCTCTCAACTCTAGTTGCAGTTATTATTGACCGATCAACTGACTTCTTATTATGATAAGATAATAATCATAATATACAGTTGGAAGTCACCTATTAAATTATAAAACATAAACCAAAATTCGCAATTAGACACGAGCTATCTGGTCAGCTGTTCTACATCCCAAGGATACTATTTGTAAAGTAACAAAGTTAGAAAATTATTCGCCTATTTTCCATACCGTTCCCTTTATTTAGGGTTATTGACCTTTCCCTTAACCACACTGGAATGTGACTAAATTTCCTTTGAAGTTGCCGAAATATTTTGGACTGGCCCTGTCCGCTGGTCAAAGGACCAGATTGACTTTCAAAGTTGAGACACAGAGTATTTAGATAGTAATATTTATGTATGGTCTGCAGCAAAACTTTAATGGACATTTTTCTGAGCCGATGCCTTCTGATCTAGAGTTCATTGACTAGTGCTATAAATGCTTATAGAATAAAGTCAATATGATTATGATTGGGCAAATTCCCGCAACTCATTATTATGCGTCTTTTAAATAAGAAACTGTCGGTCTAAAATGAAATTGAATTGTTATAATGGTCTATGTCAGTGCAGAAGTTAGTCTGAATATTCCGAGAGTCTAGTATAGATATAAACTAAAATAAGAATATTTCTGATAGCAGAGGAAGTTGCGTGGGTTAATGAGTTTTCATAATAATGTAAAAGTATGTTTATCTGCTGGTTTCCATGTTAAGAAGTATATTTAGTTAAGTTTGTTTTGATGAGGTTGTTTAAAATTGTCTGGAAACATAAATATATTATAATAAGATAATAATGCTACAATATATTAAATATAAAACATAAAAGAAATACATAGGTAGATGAACTCAAAATTAGTAAGTTTAAAAAATTTGAAACCAAAAAGCTCTCATTTTATTTCGCAAGTCATACGAGCTTTAAATTTTGGTTTAACAAAGCGAAGACTTAACCATAATAAGAGAAGTCGAACAAAGCATTTTCCTAGTACAAATCCATTGTTCCTTAACCGCATGAATGTGTCGAGTTAAATTCATATACATTGAAGATTATATTATGAATAAATGGATTTCAAAGATTTTACTGCTTTTTTCTCATAAGAGCTTTTAAGATAGTTAATTTACATTAAGTAAATAGAAACTAAGTTACAGAGAAATTAATTAGTATATCGGTTATTTATTGTTAATGCAGTAGCCGCCTGCTTTTAGAATGTTAAATGAAAAAGCTTCCCGATATCCTATCACCTAGTCCAATAAAAAGTGTTTAACTTTGAATGTAAATACGAAACAAAAAATATGTACCAAAAGAATCGGAAGAAAACATAATATAATACGGACTAGCTGAACCACGCAACTCTGTTCTCCAACATAATATTTTTCATAAATGTTACGTATCCCGGTTGTGAAGTGGACTAGCTAGCACTTTGACGCTAACTATAACGTCCCGTCATAAGTCCTTTCAAACAATCAATTCACTGCAGCTTTATAACATTATTGTAGCTATAAGGTAGTCTATAAAGTAATCTATAAGACAATAACAACGGTTCCATTTATTAATTTCAGGAAAATAGTCGTAAAAGCATGTTCTCCTTTAACATCAAGTCTACACAGGCGTTTAATATATGAATCGTAATTCCCAATAAAACACGCTTATGTTAAAATTAGGAGTTACTACGACACTGACACTCCACCTGATGATAAGCATAGTATTCTTAAGCTTTTAGCACTTTTTCAGACAGACTAGACTTAAATTAAGCGTTTTATCTGTATCGTATATAACTTCTTTAACGATAGAAGTAAATTGTTTTATTTATTAGCAACATAATACAACTTGAATACGCGTAGACAAATATATCACTATCACTACATAGTATAAAACAAAGTCGCTTTCTCTGTCCCTATGTCCTTTTGTATGCTTAAATCTTTAAAACTACGCAACGGATTTTGATGCGTTTTTTTTTAATAGATAGAGTGATTCAAGAGAAAGGTTTTAGTATATAATTTATTAGGTTTTAGACAAAGCGGGCGAAGCCGCGGGCGGTAAGCTAGTACTTAATATAATGTAGAATATATTTGTTTGTAGATACAATAAATGTAATATAAAAATGTTCTTTGGTATCAAGCGAAATGGTTTTCAATTTCATACGAAGGTTTAATTACATAAAAAGGTATCGAATATAAAATTAATAAATTGTGAACGGTTTATGAATATCGAACTGTCAAACTAAATTTAAATGGAAATAATATAATTTCCTAAAAATAATTGTTCAAAGCTTTATAAATAAGTGTGTATTTAAATAAATCAAATATAACTAAGACTGACGAAATGAAAATATAATTCCAATTATCTTTGAAGAAATAATGTAAATAACAGAAACAATTTCTGAGATAAAATAAAAAGATTATTAAACATGGAAACATTAATTATATGACCGAAGTCGTTTACTTTCTTTATTCTCTTTTAATTTCGTTCATTCTTTAACAACTCATTGTTTTTAAATAGAAATAAAAGAACAAAAATAAACAATTAAAGGGGGTGAAGTAGGGGATACAAAATTAATTACTTTTACCACATCTTTTACATGTTAACATTCCACATAATATGTATGGAGATATGAGATGAGATAGATCAGACAGATATAATAGTAATAAGGTAAAGACAGAAAAGATTTGATTCGCAAGATACAACATTATTACAGAATGTCGTGATGCCAGGCAGATAAACTAGTATAGAATTTATAAAATACTAGAGTCTAGAATACCGAAATAATTATAAAGCTGAAAAGTTTGTTTGTTTGTATGTTTGTTTGAACGCGCTAATCTCAGAAACGACTGGTCCGATTTGAAAAATTATTTCGGTGTTAGATAGCCCATTTATCGAGGAAGACTATAATATATCATCAGGCTAAGACCAACAGGAGCGGAGCAATGCGGGTGAAACCGCGCGGAACAGCTAGTAAATTATATACTGAAACCTCGCTCTTGAATCACTTTATCTATTAAAAAAAACTGCATCAAAAAATGTTGCGTAGTTTTAAAGATTTACGCATACATAGGGACATAGAGACAGTGAAAGCGACTTTGTTTTATTATAGAGCTCGTATACTGAGCACGTGTTTAAAAAGATGCACATAAAACCAAGAAATCCGAGACACGTTTCAACTCATAAGGATAATTGTCACTTAGCCAGTAATTTATGTCGAGGATAGATAATTTTATAAGCCAGTATTAACACTACAATTTAATTCAATCTCTTTTTGAGCGTGTTACATTTATCTTAAAAAAACGTTTTTCGTGGAACGCAATAAGGTTGAAAGTCGCGTGGCAACATGTTTACGGTTGTAAATATTAGTCAGTCGTTGGCCTCGAGATAAGGTCACACCAGTTCATACAACGTTTGATTAAAGTTTACTAGTATAAAAGTGAAATATAGAAATGTGTTGGGAATATTGTTGCAAATTGCTGGTACGTGTACAATTTTTGATGCTTTGATGTACCTATAGCTTCATAGCTTCACTTAGTATGCATGGATCAACTTTTATTTGAATAAAACAGATAATTTCGCTTCAGTCATTGATAATTCGAATTCTATTTAATATTTTCTTCTCTCTAATTTGTTTTTGGTTATAATATACCTATTTACGTTTTCAATTTATTGTATATTTTCGTCCCGCAAATAGATTGACCTCCGAAAATATCTTTAGGTAACAATGAGTTCTAGTGACGTCATAAGTTTGTATTCTTCAATCACAGTGGAGAATCAGCAATACGCATTACACATTCACATATTATAATATTCACGGTATTCTATACTCTATTACGTGGGCAATTAGAACTATTATATATTCTGGCTTATATTTATAACTTTTCCCATACTAATAAAAAATGTTGGCTAATAATCTCAGCTAGGGACTACATTTTGAACTATTTATTGAAAAGTTCAGTTGGAAATCGATTCAGCATTTTTATGGTAAGTAGTAAACAGATGGAAAGATGGAATGGCACGTAATTAACAAGTTTTAATTTATGCAATACGATCTTGTCGGGGAATATTCAGACTATTATATTATTTGCATAGTTGGCGAGGTCCCAAATACGCTTAAAGTCTCGAATAATTATGAGTATTTAAAACTACGAGTGGTTGGACAAGATTAGTTCATGTTTCAGACTTTATATTTGAAAGCAAAAGCTTTCTTTGGCTGAGAAAGCTGATACAAAAAAAAGTTTAGCACTTAACCTTTTTTTAATTCCTGGAAACTGAATTATTTCGAGAAGAATAATATATCAGGAAAAAAATGTAATGTGTAAATAATAATGTACATATTCTGGAATATGAGTAACATATAAACTTAAAATTTACTGCATTGACATTAGTACCTATATAATTACACGAAGAGCGAGGACGAGGAGCTTGATTATTTATCAATAAAACAATAAATCTATCCATTTGTTGATTTCTTCTTATCTCTCTTTCGCGAAATTTATTGAGTGTTTATATTGTTCAAAGTAAAGTAATTTTAAATAATTTTAATTACTTTCTTTTATTTCCATTACTTTACTAATATTTAGATGTGTGTTGTATTACTAATTTATTTTCTATTAACCCATAATAAGCCATAGGACTATTATTCCCACCTCAGAATTGCCCACAAATTAATTATTATTTTTTGTATTTTTAAAGAAACGGTAAAATAATATATGGAACGCACCTTAAGATCGATAGTTCTTTTAATTTTTTTCTAGCAACACTTCTTTCTAAACGTCAACTGTCAATGTCAGTAGTCAATCGAAGTAAAAAGTTCATTTTAACGACCGTTTTTTCCCGAAATTCAAGATAGTTTTTGGATCTACGCCCAGAAAAATTCCTGTAAGTATGCAATTGTTTTTAATTCGTAAAGTAGAACGTGTTACTTATCAAATATTAACAAAATAACGCACGAAAGCTGTTACTTTGGGTTATTTTTTCTCATTCAAAAATGGTGGGAAATTAATACCCTGTAGCCGTGCATGAAATCTTCAAGTGGGAAATTATTTCCCTATATCCATGTAGATACGAGTTCACACTCGTATACGCAGGGGATGGGAATGGCTCGTTACGTCGCCAGTAACTAGGGTAAACACACGTCCGCTCACGCTCGAGGCTGCTGCGTGACTGTCTCCCCACTACCCGCGAACCCGAGACATCCGGGGATATAGTACCTATACTTTACTCAAACACTACATCCCTTCCTTATTCTATTTTTTTCTTTTATTAAAATATAATCGTTTACAACAAACATACATTATAGAAAGCTATCAGACTGATTTAGTTAGGTATTTCATTAGCGGTATTCTTCACTTTCATTTACATCTCCGTAGTCTCCACCTCTATCCTGAACTTTCTAAACTTTCCATTCCCCCTCTGTTCTTATTACTTCTATGCTTTTGGTTAGTATCCACATTTCTATTAGTTCTACACTGTTTCGAGTTGGTTTAAAGTTTGCTGTCAGTTTGTTACGCTTCTCCATCTCCTTTACATATACTTTATCACCTGTTATTGACCTCAAAATCTGTATGTTATTTTCTATTGTTTTTTAATTCCTGTCCCTAACATCGGAATTGTCAAATTCTTGTTCGTTATACAACCGAGAGGAAATTTTATCTTTATTTTTTATCTTTATTTTCTGTATTCCAGAGAATGTCCTTGTTTTCCAAAAGAATTTCATTTCATCAGTTGTTCTTCCGAGCTTGTTTGTATATTCAACTTTCCAGCTTGGTTCCGCAGTTTTCCTACAACTTCTCGAATATCTCTCCTTCTTCCTGTTTTATTTGTTGAAACATATACCTTTCGATAATTATTAAAAACACAAACTCAACATTTATTCATTCAATAAGACTTCTTCTAGAAGCTCTTTTGAACCGTCGTAACATAATTTCACACTTTACCACCAATTCGGAAAGCAGCATCCATGAATGGAACCGGCAAGAAACTCTTTAGCTGCTCCTCTAACATCATGACAATATTAAATTTTAATTTAACATAACAGTAGGTATGTAAATATAACATAATGATGATGCCAAAGAACTGTCCCGTGGATCCCACGCGACAAGCCTCCATGGCTTTTCATTCTCCATAATACATATTATATACCTTAATGCTGTAATAGGCTCACTGAACTAATACGTTTTATATTTAAGTTTTAAAATTACCAATATTAAACTCTTTAATTCTATCAGGAGTTCTATTGTAAAAGAGTATATCTTGACCCATTAGATAGCCGGAAAAATAGCATGTCAATTTTATTTTTGTTCCTTATGTGATAACAATGTCCATCTCCTTCTCTTGTGTATAAGTCAGCTGTATTATTGCGTACATTTAAAACTTTATTAAAATTTAATTATATACTGTGAAGGTACAGTAAGGATGCCAGTATCTCTTAGTGAGTCCCGAGCACGTAATTTATATAAATGCGTATGAACCATTTGTGTAATATAAAAACAGTTTCAATATCTGCTGCCAAGCCCCATAGTAACCTTATGCCATGAAAGTAGTTAATAAACCAATCTAGTCGTATCTTTATCCGTGAAATGATGCCTCATGTTCCAAACTGTACGCAGCTGAGCTGGACCTAGCAGCGGCAGTGCTAACATAGACTCCCCATTGTAGCTTCTCGTCTTATTTTCCTATAGCTGTGGCAAATAACTACACCGACTCCTTCAGAATCAGTTACATATATTTCAGGTAGACTGTAAATAGTCTCCTGTAACTCAGATCCACTTAACAATAACAAAGTGGCCCTATTCTTTTCGGCGCCTTTCGCGCATCCAAGAAAATCCAAGAACACCTTTTCCATCTTTTCCAACAAAAAGCAAGTGTTGCATTGTCATCTTCTAGGTCGAGTATACCAGGAGGGAAAGTAAGTTAGTCATTCTTTAGTCCAATAGGCACAACCTAAAATCAGGTTTGATTTCATGTGATAACACCGGTACGTATGCTTTACATTAATATAATGAAGGCTCATACTGCCTACTGCTAACAAACAACATACAATATACGTATAGTTTACATTTTAAAATGAGGCCTATACAGCCATCGCAAATTTAAGACGAACGGCCCGTCCTGCCCAGACTACTTTTACATAAGGTTTGGAGGGCCCGTACAGCCTAATATTACTAGTACGCACGTACTTTCATGAGGGCCCGTACAGTCTACATAACCAATTACGCAGGATTTACAATTTATGAAGGCTCATACAGTCTATAATTCTATATAAACAATTACGTACAATTTACCATTCATGAAGGCTCATATAGCCTATATAACAAATAACGCACGATTTACAATTTATGAAGGCTCGTACAGCCTATGTCACCAATCACGCATGATTTACATTTAATGAAGGCTCGTACAGCCTATACAACCAATCACGCACGATTTACATTTAATGAAGGCTCGTACAGCCTATACAACCAAACACGCACGATTTTCATTTCACGAAGGCTCGTACTGCCTATACAACCAATCACGCACGATTTACATTTA